>JAUTDX010007446.1:0-130657 GCA_030844895.1 Ambrosia x helenae | reverse complement strand
AATTAGGCTTCTCCTATAAGGATAGGAGATTCGGGGTCCTGTGACTAACCCAATAAGGGTGTACATTAGGCTATTAAATTATTTCCAAGAGTAAGAATTTCCAGCCTTTATAAACTGTTGTTCAGTATTCTTTTGACCTACACCACCTGAATGTCCAACTTGACACCCATTTTAGTTTGTTAATACTATAATTAGGCTTCTCCTATTAGGGATAGGAGTTTCGGGGTCCTGTGACTAACCCATTAGGGTGTACATAGGGCTATAAAATTATTTCCAAGAGTAAGAATTTCCAGCCTTTATAAACTGTGGTTCAGTATTCTTTGACCTACAGTACCTGAATGTCCAACGAGACACCCATTTTTGTTTGTTAATACTATAATTAGGCTTCTCCTATAAGGATAGGAGATTCGGGGTCCTGTGACTAACCCAATAAGGGTGTACATTAGGCTATAAAATTATTTCCAAGAGTAAGAATTTCCAGCCTTTATAAACTGTTGTTCAGTATTCTTTGACCTACACCACCTGAATGTCCAACGAGACACCCATTTTAGTTTGTTAATACTATAATTAGGCTTCTCCTATAAGGATAGGAGATTCGGGGTCCTGTGACTAACCCAATAAGGGTGTACATTAGGCTATAAAATTATTTCCAAGAGTAAGAATTTCCAGCCTTTATAAACTGTTGTTCAGTATTCTTTGACCTACAGCACCTGAATGTCCAACGAGACACCCATTTTAGTTTGTTAATACTATAATTAGGCTTCTCCTATAAGGATAGGAGATTCGGGGTCCTGTGACTAACCCAATAAGGGTGTACATTAGGCTATAAAATTATTTCAAGAGTAAGAATTTCCAGCCTTTATAAACTGTTGTTCAGTATTCTTTGACCTACACCACCTGAATGTCCAACGAGACACCCATTTTAGTTTGTTAATACTATAATTAGGCTTCTCCTATAAGGATAGGAGATTCGGGGTCCTGTGACTAACCCAATAAGGGTGTACATTAGGCTATAAAATTATTTCCAAGAGTAAGAATTTTCAGCCTTTATAAACTGTTGTTCAGTATTCTTTGACCTACAGCACCTGAATGTCCAACGAGACACCCATTTTAGTTTGTTAATACTATAATTAGGCTTCTCCTATAAGGATAGGAGATTCGGGGTCCTGTGACTAACCCAATAAGGGTGTACATTAGGCTATAAAATTATTTCCAAGAGTAAGAATTTCCAGCCTTTATAAACTGTTGTTCAGTATTCTTTGACCTACAGCACCTGAATGTCCAACGAGACACCCATTTTAGTTTGTTAATACTATAATTAGGCTTCTCCTATAAGGATAGGAGATTCGGGGTCCTGTGACTAAAACCCAATAAGGGTGTACATTAGGCTATAAAATTATTTCCAAGAGTAAGAATTTCCAGCCTTTATAAACTGTTGTTCAGTATTCTTTGACCTAACCACCTGAATGTCCAACGAGACACCCATTTTAGTTTGTTATACTATATTTAGGCTTCTCCTATAAGGATAGGAGATTCGGGGTCCTGTGACTAACCCATAAGGGTGTACATTAGGCTATAAAATTATTTCCAAGAGTAAGAATTTCCAGCCTTTATAAACCTGTTGTTCAGTATTCTTTGACCTACACACCTGAATGTCCAACGAGACACCCATTTTAGTTTGTTAATACTATAATTAGGCTTCTCCTATAAGGATAGGAGATTCGGGGTCCTGGACTAACCCAATAAGGGTGTACATTAGGCTATAAAATTATTTCCAAGAGTAAGAATTTCCAGCCTTTATAAACTGTTGTTCAGTATTCTTTGACCTACAGCACCTGAATGTCCAACGAGACACCCATTTTAGTTTGTTAATACTATAATTAGGCTTCTCCTATAAGGATAGGAGATTCGGGGTCCTGTGACTAACCCAATAAGGGTGTACATTAGGCTATAAAATTATTTCCAAGAGTAAGAATTTCCAGCCTTTTTAAAACTGTTGTTCAGTATTCTTTGACCTACACCACCTGAATGTCCAACGAGACACCCATTTTAGTTTGTTAATACTATAATTAGGCTTCTCCTATAAGGATAGGAGATTCGGGGTCCTGTGACTAACCCAATAAGGGTGTACATTAGGCTATAAATTTATTTCCAAGAGTAAGAATTTCCAGCCTTTATAAACTGTTGTTCAGTATCTTTGACCTACAGCACCTGAATGTCCACGAGACACCCATTTTAGTTTGTTTAATACTATAATTAGGCTTCTCCTATAAGGATAGGAGATTCGGGGTCTGTGTGACTAAACCAATAAGGGTGTACATTAGGCTATAAAATTATTTCCAAGAGTAAGAATTTCCAGCCTTTATAAACTGTTGTTCAGTATTCTTTGACCTACAGCACCTGAATGTCCAACGAGACACCCATTTTAGTTTGTTAATACTATAATTAGGCTTCTCCTATAAGGATAGGAGATTCGGGGTCCTGTGACTAACCCAATAAGGGTGTACATTAGGCTATAAAATTATTTCCAAGAGTAAGAATTCCAGCCTTTATAAAACTGTTGTTCAGTATTCTTTGACCTACACCACCTGAATGTCCAACGAGACACCCATTTTAGTTTGTTAATACTATAATTAGGCTTCTCCTATAAGGATAGGAGATTCGGGGTCCTGTGACTAACCCAATAAGGGTGTACATTAGGCTATAAAATTATTTCCAAGAGTAAGAATTTCCAGCCTTTATAAAATGTTGTTCAGTATTCTTTGACCTACAGCACCTGAATGTCCAACGAGACACCCATTTTAGTTTGTTAATACTATAATTAGGCTTCTCCTATAAGGATAGGAGATTCGGGGTCCTGTGACTAACCCAATAAGGGTGTACATTAGGCTATAAAATTATTTCCAAGAGTAAGAATTTCCAGCCTTTATAAACTGTTGTTCAGTTTTCTTTGACCTACACACCTGAATGTCCAACGAGACACCCATTTTAGTTTGTTAATACTATAATTAGGCTTCTCCTATAAGGATAGGAGATTCGGGGTCCTGTGACTAACCCAGTAAGGGTGTACATTAGGCTATAAAATTATTTCCAAGAGTAAGAATTTCCAGCCTTTATAAACTGTTGTTCAGTATTCTTTGACCTACACCACCTGAATGTCCAACGAGACACCCATTTTAGTTTGTTAATACTATAATTAGGCTTCTCCTATAAGGATAGAGATTCGATTCGGGTCCTGTGACTAAAACCCATAAGGGTGTACATTAGGCTATAAAATTATTTCCAAGAGTAAGAATTTCCAGCCTTTATAAACTGTTGTTCAGTATTCTTTGACCTAAGCACCTGAATGTCCAACGAGACACCCATTTTAGTTTGTTAATACTATAATTAGGCTTCTCCTATAAGGATAGGAGATTCGGGGTCCTGTGACTAACCCAATAAGGGTGTACATTAGGCTATAAAAATTATTTCAAGAGTAAGAATTTCCAGCCTTTATAAACTGTTGTTCAGTATTCTTTGACCTACAGCACCTGAATGTCCAACGAGACACCCATTTTAGTTTGTTAATACTATAATTAGGCTTCTCCTATAAGGATAGGAGATTCGGGGTCCTGTGACTAACCCAATAAGGGTGTACATTAGGCTATAAAATTATTTCCAAGAGTAAGAATTTCCAGCCTTTATAAACTGTTGTTCAGTATTCTTTGACCTACAGCACCTGAATGTCCAACGAGACACCCATTTTAGTTTGTTAATACTATAATTAGGCTTCTCCTATAAGGATAGGAGATTCGGGGTCCTGTGACTAACCCAATAAGGGTGTACATTAGGCTATAAAATTATTTCCAAGAGTAAGAATTTCCAGCCTTTATAAACTGTTGTTCAGTATTCTTTGACCTACACCACCTGAATGTCCAACGAGACACCCATTTTAGTTTGTTTAATACTATAATTAGGCTTCTCCTATAAGGATAGGAGATTCGGGGTCCTGTGACTAACCCAGTAAGGGTGTACATTAGGCTATAAAATTATTTCCAAGAGTAAGAATTTCCAGCCTTTATAAACTGTTGTTCAGTATTCTTTGACCTACAGCACCTGAATGTCCAACGAGACACCCATTTTAGTTTGTTAATACTATAATTAGGCTTCTCCTATAAGGATAGGAGATTCGGGGTCCTGTGACTAACCCAATAAGGGTGTACATTAGGCTATAAAATTATTTCCAAGAGTAAGAATTTCCAGCCTTTATAAACTGTTGTTCAGTATTCTTTGACCTAAACCACCTGAATGTCCAACGAGACACCCATTTTAGTTTGTTAATACTATTATTAGGCTTCTCCTATAAGGATAGGAGATTCGGGGTCCTGTGACTAACCCAGTAAGGGTGTACATTAGGCTATAAAATTATTTCCAAGAGTAAGAATTTCCAGCCTTTATAAACTGTTGTTCAGTATTCTTTGACCTAAAGCACCTGAATGTCCAACGAGACACCCATTTTAGTTTGTTAATACTATAATTAGGCTTCTCCTATAAGGATAGGAGATTCGGGGTCCTGTGACTAACAACCCAGTAAGGGTGTACATTAGGCTATAAAATTATTTCCAAGAGTAAGAATTTTCAGCCTTTATAAACTGTTGTTCAGTATTCTTTGACCTACAGCACCTGAATGTCCAACGAGACACCATTTTAGTTTGTTAATACTATAATTAGGCTTCTCCTATAAGGATAGGAGATTCGGGGTCCTGTGACTAACCCAATAAGGGTGTACATTAGGCTATTAAAATTATTTCCAAGAGTAAGAATTTCCAGCCTTTATAAACTGTTGTTCAGTATTCTTTGACCTACACCACCTGAATGTCCAACGAGACACCCATTTTAGTTTGTTAATACTATAATTAGGCTTCTCCTATAAGGATAGGAGATTCGGGGTCCTGTGACTAACCCAATAAGGGTGTACATTAGGCTATAAAATTATTTCCAAGAGTAAGAATTTCCAGCCTTTATAAACTGTTGTTCAGTATTCTTTGACCTACAGCACCTGAATGTCCAACGAGACACCCATTTTAGTTTGTTAATACTATAATTAGGCTTCTCCTATAAGGATAGGAGATTCGGGGTCCTGTGACTAACCCAATAAGGGTGTACATTAGGCTATAAAATTATTTCCAAGAGTAAGAATTTCCAGCCTTTATAAACTGTTGTTCAGTATTCTTTGACCTACACCACCTGAATGTCCAACGAGACACCCATTTTAGTTTGTTAATACTATAATTAGGCTTCTCCTATAAGGATAGGAGATTCGGGGTCCTGTGACTAACCCAGTAAGGGTGTACATTAGGCTATAAAATTATTTCCAAGAGTAAGAATTTCCAGCCTTTATAAACTGTTGTTCAGTATTCTTTGACCTACACCACCTGAATGTCCAACGAGACACCCATTTTAGTTTGTTAATACTATAATTAGGCTTCTCCTATAAGGATAGGAGATTCGGGGTCCTGTGACTAACCCAACCCAATAAGGGTGTACATTAGGCTATAAAATTATTTCCAAGAGTAAGAATTTCCAGCCTTTATAAACTGTTGTTCAGTATTCTTTGACCTACAGCACCTGAATGTCCAACGAGACACCCATTTTAGTTTGTTAATACTATAATTAGGCTTCTCCTATAAGGATAGGAGATTCGGGGTCCTGTGACTAACCCAATAAGGGTGTACATTAGGCTATAAAATATTTCCAAGAGTAAGAATTTCCAGCCTTTATAAACTGTTGTTCAGTATTCTTTGACCTACAGCACCTGAATGTCCAACGAGACACCCTTTTTAGTTTGTTAATACTATAATTAGGCTTCTCCTATAAGGATAGGAGATTCGGGGTCCTGTGACTAACCCAATAAGGGTGTACATTAGGCTATAAAATTATTTCCAAGAGTAAGAATTTCCAGCCTTTATAAAACTGTTGTTCAGTATTCTTTGACCTACAGCACCTGAATGTCCAACGAGACACCCATTTTAGTTTGTTAATACTATAATTAGGCTTCTCCTATAAGGATAGGAGATTCGGGGTCCTGTGACTAACCCAATAAGGGTGTACATTAGGCTATAAAATTATTTCCAAGAGTAAGAATTTCCAGCCTTTATAAACTGTTGTTCAGTATTCTTTGACCTACAGCACTGAATGTCCAACGAGACACCCATTTTAGTTTGTTAATACTATAATTAGGCTTCTCCTATAAGGATAGGAGATTCGGGGTCCTGTGACTAAACCCAATAAGGGTGTACATTAGGCTATAAAATTATTTCCAAGAGTAAGAATTTCCAGCCTTTATAAACTGTTGTTCAGTATTCTTTGACCTACAGCACCTGAATGTCCAACGAGACACCCATTTTAGTTTGTTAATACTATAATTAGGCTTCTCCTATAAGGATAGGAGATTCGGGGTCCTGTGACTAACCCAGTAAGGGTGTACATTAGGCTATAAAATTATTTCCAAGAGTAAGAATTTCCAGCCTTTATAAACTGTTGTTCAGTATTCTTTGACCTACAGCACCTGAATGTCCAACGAGACACCCATTTTAGTTTGTAATACTATAATTAGGCTTCTCCTATAAGGATAGGAGATTCGGGGTCCTGTGACTAACCCAATAAGGGTGTACATTAGGCTATAAAATTATTTCAAGAGTAAGAATTTCCAGCCTTTATAAACTGTTGTTCAGTATTCTTTGACCTACACCACCTGAATGTCCAACGAGACACCCATTTTAGTTTGTTAATACTATAATTAGGCTTCTCCTATAAGGATAGGAGATTCGGGGTCCTGTGACTAACCCAGTAAGGGTGTACATTAGGCTATAAAATTATTTCCAAGAGTAAGAATTTCCAGCCTTTATAAACTGTTGTTCAGTATTCTTTGACCTAAAGCACCTGAATGTCCAACGAGACACCCATTTTAGTTTGTTAATACTATAATTAGCTTCTCCTATAAGGATAGGAGATTCGGGGTCCTGTGACTAACAACCCAATAAGGGTGTACATTAGGCTATAAAATTATTTCCAAGAGTAAGAATTTCCAGCCTTTATAAACTGTTGTTCAGTATTCTTTGACCTACAGCACCTGAATGTCCAACGAGACACCCATTTTAGTTTGTTAATACTATAATTAGGCTTCTCCTATAAGGATAGGAGATTCGGGGTCCTGTGACCAACCCAATAAGGGTGTACATTAGGCTATAAAATTATTTCCAAGAGTAAGAATTTCCAGCCTTTATAAACTGTTGTTCAGTATTCTTTGACCTACAGCACCTGAATGTCCAACGAGACACCCATTTTAGTTTGTTAATACTATAATTAGGCTTCTCCTATAAGGATAGGAGATTCGGGGTCCTGTGACTAACCCAGTAAGGGTGTACATTAGGCTATAAAATTATTTCCAAGAGTAAGAATTTCCAGCCTTTATAAACTGTTGTTCAGTATTCTTTGACCTACACCACCTGAATGTCCAACGAGACACCCATTTTAGTTTGTTAATACTATAATTAGGCTTCTCCTATAAGGATAGGAGATTCGGGGTCCTGTGACTAACCCAATAAGGGTGTACATTAGGCTATAAAATTATTTCCAAGAGTAAGAATTTCCAGCCTTTATAAACTGTTGTTCAGTATTCTTTGACCTACAGCACCTGAATGTCCAACGAGACACCCATTTTAGTTTGTTAATACTATAATTAGGCTTCTCCTATAAGGATAGGAGATTCGGGGTCCTGTGACTAACCCAATAAGGGTGTACATTAGGCTATAAAATTATTTCCAAGAGTAAGAATTTCCAGCCTTTATAAACTGTTGTTCAGTATTCTTTGACCTACACACCTGAATGTCCAACGAGACACCCATTTTAGTTTGTTAATACTATAATTAGGCTTCTCCTATAAGGATAGGAGATTCGGGGTCCTGTGACTAACCCAATAAGGGTGTACATTAGGCTATAAAATTATTTCCAAGAGTAAGAATTTCCAGCCTTTATAAACTGTTGTTCAGTATTCTTTGACCTACAGCACCTGAATGTCCAACGAGACACCCATTTTAGTTTGTTAATACTATAATTAGGCTTCTCCTATAAGGATAGGAGATTCGGGGTCCTGTGACTAACCCAATAAGGGTGTACATTAGGCTATAAAATTATTTCCAAGAGTAAGAATTTCCAGCCTTTATAAACTGTTGTTCAGTATTCTTTGACCTACAGCACCTGAATGTCCAACGAGACACCCATTTTAGTTTGTTAATACTATAATTAGGCTTCTCCTATAAGGATAGGAGATTCGGGGTCCTGTGACTAACCCAATAAGGGTGTACATTAGGCTATAAAATTATTTCCAAGAGTAAGAATTTCCAGCCTTTATAAACTGTTGTTCAGTATTCTTTGACCTACAGCACCTGAATGTCCAACGAGACACCCATTTTAGTTTGTTAATACTATAATTAGGCTTCTCCTATAAGGATAGGAGATTCGGGGTCCTGTGACTAACCCAATAAGGGTGTACATTAGGCTATAAAATTATTTCCAAGAGTAAGAATTTCCAGCCTTTATAAACTGTTGTTCAGTATTCTTTGACCTACACCACCTGAATGTCCAACGAGACACCCATTTTAGTTTGTTAATACTATAATTAGGCTTCTCCTATAAGGATAGGAGATTCGGGGTCCTGTGACTAACCCAATAAGGGTGTACATTAGGCTATAAAATTATTTCCAAGAGTAAGAATTTCCAGCCTTTATAAACTGTTGTTCAGTATTCTTTGACCTACACACCTGAATGTCCAACGAGACACCCATTTTAGTTTGTTAATACTATAATTAGGCTTCTCCTATAAGGATAGGAGATTCGGGGTCCTGTGACTAACCCAATAAGGGTGTACATTAGGCTATAAAATTATTTCCAAGAGTAAGAATTTCCAGCCTTTATAAACTGTTGTTCAGTATTCTTTGACCTACAGCACCTGAATGTCCAACGAGACACCCATTTTAGTTTGTTAATACTATAATTAGGCTTCTCCTATAAGGATAGGAGATTCGGGGTCCTGTGACTAACCCAATAAGGGTGTACATTAGGCTATAAAATTATTTCCAAGAGTAAGAATTTCCAGCCTTTATAAACTGTTGTTCAGTATTCTTTGACCTACACCACCTGAATGTCCAACGAGACACCCATTTTAGTTTGTTAATACTATAATTAGGCTTCTCCTATAAGGATAGGAGATTCGGGTCCTGTGACTAACCCAATAAGGTGTACATTAGGCTATAAAATTATTTCCAAGAGTAAGAATTTCCAGCCTTTATAAACTGTTGTTCAGTATTCTTTGACCTACAGCACCTGAATGTCCAACGAGACACCCATTTTAGTTTGTTAATACTATAATTAGGCTTCTCCTATAAGGATAGGAGATTCGGGTCCTGTGACTAACCCAATAAGGGTGTACATTAGGCTATAAAATTATTTCCAAGAGTAAGAATTTCCAGCCTTTATAAACTGTTGTTCAGTATTCTTTGACCTACACCACCTGAATGTCCAACGAGACACCCATTTTAGTTTGTTAATACTATAATTAGGCTTCTCCTATAAGGATAGGAGATTCGGGGTCCTGTGACTAACCCAATAAGGGTGTACATTAGGCTATAAAATTATTTCCAAGAGTAAGAATTTCCAGCCTTTATAAACTGTTGTTCAGTATTCTTTGACCTACAGCACCTGAATGTCCAACGAGACACCCATTTTAGTTTGTTAATACTATAATTAGGCTTCTCCTATAAGGATAGGAGATTCGGGGTCCTGTGACTAACCCAATAAGGGTGTACATTAGGCTATAAAATTATTTCCAAGAGTAAGAATTTCCAGCCTTTATAAACTGTTGTTCAGTATTCTTTGACCTACACCACCTGAATGTCCAACGAGACACCCATTTTAGTTTGTTAATACTATAATTAGGCTTCTCCTATAAGGATAGGAGATTCGGGGTCCTGTGACTAACCCAATAAGGGTGTACATTAGGCTATAAAATTATTTCCAAGAGTAAGAATTTCCAGCCTTTATAAACTGTTGTTCAGTATTCTTTGACCTACAGCACCTGAATGTCCAACGAGACACCCATTTTAGTTTGTTAATACTATAATTAGGCTTCTCCTATAAGGATAGGAGATTCGGGGTCCTGTGACTAACCCAATAAGGGTGTACATTAGGCTATAAAATTATTTCCAAGAGTAAGAATTTCCAGCCTTTATAAACTGTTGTTCAGTATTCTTTGACCTACAGCACCTGAATGTCCAACGAGACACCCATTTTAGTTTGTTAATACTATAATTAGGCTTCTCCTATAAGGATAGGAGATTCGGGGTCCTGTGACTAACCCAATAAGGGTGTACATTAGGCTATAAAATTATTTCCAAGAGTAAGAATTTCCAGCCTTTATAAACTGTTGTTCAGTATTCTTTGACCTAAAGCACCTGAATGTCCAACGAGACACCCATTTTAGTTTGTTAATACTATAATTAGGCTTCTCCTATAAGGATAGGAGATTCGGGGTCCTGTGACTAACCCAATAAGGGTGTACATTAGGCTATAAAATTATTTCCAAGAGTAAGAATTTCCAGCCTTTATAAACTGTTGTTCAGTATTCTTTGACCTACAGCACCTGAATGTCCAACGAGACACCCATTTTAGTTTGTTAATACTATAATTAGGCTTCTCCTATAAGGATAGGAGATTCGGGGTCCTGTGACTAACCCAATAAGGGTGTACATTAGGCTATAAAATTATTTCCAAGAGTAAGAATTTCCAGCCTTTATAAACTGTTGTTCAGTATTCTTTGACCTACAGCACCTGAATGTCCAACGAGACACCCATTTTAGTTTGTTAATACTATAATTAGGCTTCTCCTATAAGGATAGGAGATTCGGGGTCCTGTGACTAACCCAATAAGGGTGTACATTAGGCTATAAAATTATTTCCAAGAGTAAGAATTTCCAGCCTTTATAAACTGTTGTTCAGTATTCTTTGACCTACACCACCTGAATGTCCAACGAGACACCCATTTTAGTTTGTTAATACTATAATTAGGCTTCTCCTATAAGGATAGGAGATTCGGGGTCCTGTGACTAACCCAATAAGGGTGTACATTAGGCTATAAAATTATTTCCAAGAGTAAGAATTTCCAGCCTTTATAAACTGTTGTTCAGTATTCTTTGACCTACAGCACCTGAATGTCCAACGAGACACCCATTTTAGTTTGTTAATACTATAATTAGGCTTCTCCTATAAGGATAGGAGATTCGGGTCCTGTGACTAACCCAATAAGGGTGTACATTAGGCTATAAAATTATTTCCAAGAGTAAGAATTTCCAGCCTTTATAAACTGTTGTTCAGTATTCTTTGACCTACACCACCTGAATGTCCAACGAGACACCCATTTTAGTTTGTTAATACTATAATTAGGCTTCTCCTATAAGGATAGGAGATTCGGGTCCTGTGACTAACCCAATAAGGGTGTACATTAGGCTATAAAATTATTTCCAAGAGTAAGAATTTCCAGCCTTTATAAACTGTTGTTCAGTATTCTTTGACCTACAGCACCTGAATGTCCAACGAGACACCCATTTTAGTTTGTTAATACTATAATTAGGCTTCTCCTATAAGGATAGGAGATTCGGGGTCCTGTGACTAACCCAATAAGGGTGTACATTAGGCTATAAAATTATTTCCAAGAGTAAGAATTTCCAGCCTTTATAAACTGTTGTTCAGTATTCTTTGACCTACAGCACCTGAATGTCCAACGAGACACCCATTTTAGTTTGTTAATACTATAATTAGGCTTCTCCTATAAGGATAGGAGATTCGGGGTCCTGTGACTAACCCAATAAGGGTGTACATTAGGCTATAAAATTATTTCCAAGAGTAAGAATTTCCAGCCTTTATAAACTGTTGTTCAGTATTCTTTGACCTACAGCACCTGAATGTCCAACGAGACACCCATTTTAGTTTGTTAATACTATAATTAGGCTTCTCCTATAAGGATAGGAGATTCGGGGTCCTGTGACTAACCCAATAAGGGTGTACATTAGGCTATAAAATTATTTCCAAGAGTAAGAATTTCCAGCCTTTATAAACTGTTGTTCAGTATTCTTTGACCTACAGCACCTGAATGTCCAACGAGACACCCATTTTAGTTTGTTAATACTATAATTAGGCTTCTCCTATAAGGATAGGAGATTCGGGGTCCTGTGACTAACCCAATAAGGGTGTACATTAGGCTATAAAATTATTTCCAAGAGTAAGAATTTCCAGCCTTTATAAACTGTTGTTCAGTATTCTTTGACCTACACCACCTGAATGTCCAACGAGACACCCATTTTAGTTTGTTAATACTATAATTAGGCTTCTCCTATAAGGATAGGAGATTCGGGGTCCTGTGACTAACCCAATAAGGGTGTACATTAGGCTATAAAATTATTTCCAAGAGTAAGAATTTCCAGCCTTTATAAACTGTTGTTCAGTATTCTTTGACCTACACCACCTGAATGTCCAACGAGACACCCATTTTAGTTTGTTAATACTATAATTAGGCTTCTCCTATAAGGATAGGAGATTCGGGTCCTGTGACTAACCCAATAAGGGTGTACATTAGGCTATAAAATTATTTCCAAGAGTAAGAATTTCCAGCCTTTATAAACTGTTGTTCAGTATTCTTTGACCTACAGCACCTGAATGTCCAACGAGACACCCATTTTAGTTTGTTAATACTATAATTAGGCTTCTCCTATAAGGATAGGAGATTCGGGTCCTGTGACTAACCCAATAAGGGTGTACATTAGGCTATAAAATTATTTCCAAGAGTAAGAATTTCCAGCCTTTATAAACTGTTGTTCAGTATTCTTTGACCTACACCACCTGAATGTCCAACGAGACACCCATTTTAGTTTGTTAATACTATAATTAGGCTTCTCCTATAAGGATAGGAGATTCGGGGTCCTGTGACTAACCCAATAAGGGTGTACATTAGGCTATAAAATTATTTCCAAGAGTAAGAATTTCCAGCCTTTATAAACTGTTGTTCAGTATTCTTTGACCTACAGCACCTGAATGTCCAACGAGACACCCATTTTAGTTTGTTAATACTATAATTAGGCTTCTCCTATAAGGATAGGAGATTCGGGGTCCTGTGACTAACCCAATAAGGGTGTACATTAGGCTATAAAATTATTTCCAAGAGTAAGAATTTCCAGCCTTTATAAACTGTTGTTCAGTATTCTTTGACCTACACCACCTGAATGTCCAACGAGACACCCATTTTAGTTTGTTAATACTATAATTAGGCTTCTCCTATAAGGATAGGAGATTCGGGGTCCTGTGACTAACCCAATAAGGGTGTACATTAGGCTATAAAATTATTTCCAAGAGTAAGAATTTCCAGCCTTTATAAACTGTTGTTCAGTATTCTTTGACCTACAGCACCTGAATGTCCAACGAGACACCCATTTTAGTTTGTTAATACTATAATTAGGCTTCTCCTATAAGGATAGGAGATTCGGGGTCCTGTGACTAACCCAATAAGGGTGTACATTAGGCTATAAAATTATTTCCAAGAGTAAGAATTTCCAGCCTTTATAAACTGTTGTTCAGTATTCTTTGACCTACAGCACCTGAATGTCCAACGAGACACCCATTTTAGTTTGTTAATACTATAATTAGGCTTCTCCTATAAGGATAGGAGATTCGGGGTCCTGTGACTAACCCAATAAGGGTGTACATTAGGCTATAAAATTATTTCCAAGAGTAAGAATTTCCAGCCTTTATAAACTGTTGTTCAGTATTCTTTGACCTACCACCTGAATGTCCAACGAGACACCCATTTTAGTTTGTTAATACTATAATTAGGCTTCTCCTATAAGGATAGGAGATTCGGGGTCCTGTGACTAACCCAATAAGGGTGTACATTAGGCTATAAAATTATTTCCAAGAGTAAGAATTTCCAGCCTTTATAAACTGTTGTTCAGTATTCTTTGACCTACACCACCTGAATGTCCAACGAGACACCCATTTTAGTTTGTTAATACTATAATTAGGCTTCTCCTATAAGGATAGGAGATTCGGGGTCCTGTGACTAACCCAATAAGGGTGTACATTAGGCTATAAAATTATTTCCAAGAGTAAGAATTTCCAGCCTTTATAAACTGTTGTTCAGTATTCTTTGACCTACACCACCTGAATGTCCAACGAGACACCCATTTTAGTTTGTTAATACTATAATTAGGCTTCTCCTATAAGGATAGGAGATTCGGGGTCCTGTGACTAACCCAATAAGGGTGTACATTAGGCTATAAAATTATTTCCAAGAGTAAGAATTTCCAGCCTTTATAAACTGTTGTTCAGTATTCTTTGACCTACAGCACCTGAATGTCCAACGAGACACCCATTTTAGTTTGTTAATACTATAATTAGGCTTCTCCTATAAGGATAGGAGATTCGGGGTCCTGTGACTAACCCAATAAGGGTGTACATTAGGCTATAAAATTATTTCCAAGAGTAAGAATTTCCAGCCTTTATAAACTGTTGTTCAGTATTCTTTGACCTACAGCACCTGAATGTCCAACGAGACACCCATTTTAGTTTGTTAATACTATAATTAGGCTTCTCCTATAAGGATAGGAGATTCGGGGTCCTGTGACTAACCCAATAAGGGTGTACATTAGGCTATAAAATTATTTCCAAGAGTAAGAATTTCCAGCCTTTATAAACTGTTGTTCAGTATTCTTTGACCTACAGCACCTGAATGTCCAACGAGACACCCATTTTAGTTTGTTAATACTATAATTAGGCTTCTCCTATAAGGATAGGAGATTCGGGGTCCTGTGACTAACCCAATAAGGGTGTACATTAGGCTATAAAATTATTTCCAAGAGTAAGAATTTCCAGCCTTTATAAACTGTTGTTCAGTATTCTTTGACCTACAGCACCTGAATGTCCAACGAGACACCCATTTTAGTTTGTTAATACTATAATTAGGCTTCTCCTATAAGGATAGGAGATTCGGGGTCCTGTGACTAACCCAATAAGGGTGTACATTAGGCTATAAAATTATTTCCAAGAGTAAGAATTTCCAGCCTTTATAAACTGTTGTTCAGTATTCTTTGACCTACACACACTGAATGTCCAACGAGACACCCATTTTAGTTTGTTAATACTATAATTAGGCTTCTCCTATAAGGATAGGAGATTCGGGGTCCTGTGACTAACCCAATAAGGGTGTACATTAGGCTATAAAATTATTTCCAAGAGTAAGAATTTCCAGCCTTTATAAACTGTTGTTCAGTATTCTTTGACCTACAGCACCTGAATGTCCAACGAGACACCCATTTTAGTTTGTTAATACTATAATTAGGCTTCTCCTATAAGGATAGGAGATTCGGGGTCCTGTGACTAACCCAATAAGGGTGTACATTAGGCTATAAAATTATTTCCAAGAGTAAGAATTTCCAGCCTTTATAAACTGTTGTTCAGTATTCTTTGACCTACACCACCTGAATGTCCAACGAGACACCCATTTTAGTTTGTTAATACTATAATTAGGCTTCTCCTATAAGGATAGGAGATTCGGGGTCCTGTGACTAACCCAATAAGGGTGTACATTAGGCTATAAAATTATTTCCAAGAGTAAGAATTTCCAGCCTTTATAAACTGTTGTTCAGTATTCTTTGACCTACAGCACCTGAATGTCCAACGAGACACCCATTTTAGTTTGTTAATACTATAATTAGGCTTCTCCTATAAGGATAGGAGATTCGGGGTCCTGTGACTAACCCAATAAGGGTGTACATTAGGCTATAAAATTATTTCCAAGAGTAAGAATTTCCAGCCTTTATAAACTGTTGTTCAGTATTCTTTGACCTACAGCACCTGAATGTCCAACGAGACACCCATTTTAGTTTGTTAATACTATAATTAGGCTTCTCCTATAAGGATAGGAGATTCGGGGTCCTGTGACTAACCCAATAAGGGTGTACATTAGGCTATAAAATTATTTCCAAGAGTAAGAATTTCCAGCCTTTATAAACTGTTGTTCAGTATTCTTTGACCTACACCACCTGAATGTCCAACGAGACACCCATTTTAGTTTGTTAATACTATAATTAGGCTTCTCCTATAAGGATAGGAGATTCGGGGTCCTGTGACTAACCCAATAAGGGTGTACATTAGGCTATAAAATTATTTCCAAGAGTAAGAATTTCCAGCCTTTATAAACTGTTGTTCAGTATTCTTTGACCTACAGCACCTGAATGTCCAACGAGACACCCATTTTAGTTTGTTAATACTATAATTAGGCTTCTCCTATAAGGATAGGAGATTCGGGGTCCTGTGACTAACCCAATAAGGGTGTACATTAGGCTATAAAATTATTTCCAAGAGTAAGAATTTCCAGCCTTTATAAACTGTTGTTCAGTATTCTTTGACCTACAGCACCTGAATGTCCAACGAGACACCCATTTTAGTTTGTTAATACTATAATTAGGCTTCTCCTATAAGGATAGGAGATTCGGGGTCCTGTGACTAACCCAATAAGGGTGTACATTAGGCTATAAAATTATTTCCAAGAGTAAGAATTTCCAGCCTTTATAAACTGTTGTTCAGTATTCTTTGACCTACACCACCTGAATGTCCAACGAGACACCCATTTTAGTTTGTTAATACTATAATTAGGCTTCTCCTATAAGGATAGGAGATTCGGGGTCCTGTGACTAACCCAATAAGGGTGTACATTAGGCTATAAAATTATTTCCAAGAGTAAGAATTTCCAGCCTTTATAAACTGTTGTTCAGTATTCTTTGACCTACAGCACCTGAATGTCCAACGAGACACCCATTTTAGTTTGTTAATACTATAATTAGGCTTCTCCTATAAGGATAGGAGATTCGGGGTCCTGTGACTAACCCAATAAGGGTGTACATTAGGCTATAAAATTATTTCCAAGAGTAAGAATTTCCAGCCTTTATAAACTGTTGTTCAGTATTCTTTGACCTACAGCACCTGAATGTCCAACGAGACACCCATTTTAGTTTGTTAATACTATAATTAGGCTTCTCCTATAAGGATAGGAGATTCGGGGTCCTGTGACTAACCCAATAAGGGTGTACATTAGGCTATAAAATTATTTCCAAGAGTAAGAATTTCCAGCCTTTATAAACTGTTGTTCAGTATTCTTTGACCTACAGCACCTGAATGTCCAACGAGACACCCATTTTAGTTTGTTAATACTATAATTAGGCTTCTCCTATAAGGATAGGAGATTCGGGGTCCTGTGACTAACCCAATAAGGGTGTACATTAGGCTATAAAATTATTTCCAAGAGTAAGAATTTCCAGCCTTTATAAACTGTTGTTCAGTATTCTTTGACCTACAGCACCTGAATGTCCAACGAGACACCCATTTTAGTTTGTTAATACTATAATTAGGCTTCTCCTATAAGGATAGGAGATTCGGGGTCCTGTGACTAACCCAATAAGGGTGTACATTAGGCTATAAAATTATTTCCAAGAGTAAGAATTTCCAGCCTTTATAAACTGTTGTTCAGTATTCTTTGACCTACAGCACCTGAATGTCCAACGAGACACCCATTTTAGTTTGTTAATACTATAATTAGGCTTCTCCTATAAGGATAGGAGATTCGGGGTCCTGTGACTAACCCAATAAGGGTGTACATTAGGCTATAAAATTATTTCCAAGAGTAAGAATTTCCAGCCTTTATAAACTGTTGTTCAGTATTCTTTGACCTACAGCACCTGAATGTCCAACGAGACACCCATTTTAGTTTGTTAATACTATAATTAGGCTTCTCCTATAAGGATAGGAGATTCGGGGTCCTGTGACTAACCCAATAAGGGTGTACATTAGGCTATAAAATTATTTCCAAGAGTAAGAATTTCCAGCCTTTATAAACTGTTGTTCAGTATTCTTTGACCTACAGCACCTGAATGTCCAACGAGACACCCATTTTAGTTTGTTAATACTATAATTAGGCTTCTCCTATAAGGATAGGAGATTCGGGGTCCTGTGACTAACCCAATAAGGGTGTACATTAGGCTATAAAATTATTTCCAAGAGTAAGAATTTCCAGCCTTTATAAACTGTTGTTCAGTATTCTTTGACCTACAGCACCTGAATGTCCAACGAGACACCCATTTTAGTTTGTTAATACTATAATTAGGCTTCTCCTATAAGGATAGGAGATTCGGGGTCCTGTGACTAACCCAATAAGGGTGTACATTAGGCTATAAAATTATTTCCAAGAGTAAGAATTTCCAGCCTTTATAAACTGTTGTTCAGTATTCTTTGACCTACAGCACCTGAATGTCCAACGAGACACCCATTTTAGTTTGTTAATACTATAATTAGGCTTCTCCTATAAGGATAGGAGATTCGGGGTCCTGTGACTAACCCAATAAGGGTGTACATTAGGCTATAAAATTATTTCCAAGAGTAAGAATTTCCAGCCTTTATAAACTGTTGTTCAGTATTCTTTGACCTACAGCACCTGAATGTCCAACGAGACACCCATTTTAGTTTGTTAATACTATAATTAGGCTTCTCCTATAAGGATAGGAGATTCGGGGTCCTGTGACTAACCCAATAAGGGTGTACATTAGGCTATAAAATTATTTCCAAGAGTAAGAATTTCCAGCCTTTATAAACTGTTGTTCAGTATTCTTTGACCTACAGCACCTGAATGTCCAACGAGACACCCATTTTAGTTTGTTAATACTATAATTAGGCTTCTCCTATAAGGATAGGAGATTCGGGGTCCTGTGACTAACCCAATAAGGGTGTACATTAGGCTATAAAATTATTTCCAAGAGTAAGAATTTCCAGCCTTTATAAACTGTTGTTCAGTATTCTTTGACCTACAGCACCTGAATGTCCAACGAGACACCCATTTTAGTTTGTTAATACTATAATTAGGCTTCTCCTATAAGGATAGGAGATTCGGGGTCCTGTGACTAACCCAATAAGGGTGTACATTAGGCTATAAAATTATTTCCAAGAGTAAGAATTTCCAGCCTTTATAAACTGTTGTTCAGTATTCTTTGACCTACAGCACCTGAATGTCCAACGAGACACCCATTTTAGTTTGTTAATACTATAATTAGGCTTCTCCTATAAGGATAGGAGATTCGGGGTCCTGTGACTAACCCAATAAGGGTGTACATTAGGCTATAAAATTATTTCCAAGAGTAAGAATTTCCAGCCTTTATAAACTGTTGTTCAGTATTCTTTGACCTACAGCACCTGAATGTCCAACGAGACACCCATTTTAGTTTGTTAATACTATAATTAGGCTTCTCCTATAAGGATAGGAGATTCGGGGTCCTGTGACTAACCCAATAAGGGTGTACATTAGGCTATAAAATTATTTCCAAGAGTAAGAATTTCCAGCCTTTATAAACTGTTGTTCAGTATTCTTTGACCTACAGCACCTGAATGTCCAACGAGACACCCATTTTAGTTTGTTAATACTATAATTAGGCTTCTCCTATAAGGATAGGAGATTCGGGGTCCTGTGACTAACCCAATAAGGGTGTACATTAGGCTATAAAATTATTTCCAAGAGTAAGAATTTCCAGCCTTTATAAACTGTTGTTCAGTATTCTTTGACCTACAGCACCTGAATGTCCAACGAGACACCCATTTTAGTTTGTTAATACTATAATTAGGCTTCTCCTATAAGGATAGGAGATTCGGGGTCCTGTGACTAACCCAATAAGGGTGTACATTAGGCTATAAAATTATTTCCAAGAGTAAGAATTTCCAGCCTTTATAAACTGTTGTTCAGTATTCTTTGACCTACAGCACCTGAATGTCCAACGAGACACCCATTTTAGTTTGTTAATACTATAATTAGGCTTCTCCTATAAGGATAGGAGATTCGGGGTCCTGTGACTAACCCAATAAGGGTGTACATTAGGCTATAAAATTATTTCCAAGAGTAAGAATTTCCAGCCTTTATAAACTGTTGTTCAGTATTCTTTGACCTACAGCACCTGAATGTCCAACGAGACACCCATTTTAGTTTGTTAATACTATAATTAGGCTTCTCCTATAAGGATAGGAGATTCGGGGTCCTGTGACTAACCCAATAAGGGTGTACATTAGGCTATAAAATTATTTCCAAGAGTAAGAATTTCCAGCCTTTATAAACTGTTGTTCAGTATTCTTTGACCTACAGCACCTGAATGTCCAACGAGACACCCATTTTAGTTTGTTAATACTATAATTAGGCTTCTCCTATAAGGATAGGAGATTCGGGGTCCTGTGACTAACCCAATAAGGGTGTACATTAGGCTATAAAATTATTTCCAAGAGTAAGAATTTCCAGCCTTTATAAACTGTTGTTCAGTATTCTTTGACCTACAGCACCTGAATGTCCAACGAGACACCCATTTTAGTTTGTTAATACTATAATTAGGCTTCTCCTATAAGGATAGGAGATTCGGGGTCCTGTGACTAACCCAATAAGGGTGTACATTAGGCTATAAAATTATTTCCAAGAGTAAGAATTTCCAGCCTTTATAAACTGTTGTTCAGTATTCTTTGACCTACAGCACCTGAATGTCCAACGAGACACCCATTTTAGTTTGTTAATACTATAATTAGGCTTCTCCTATAAGGATAGGAGATTCGGGGTCCTGTGACTAACCCAATAAGGGTGTACATTAGGCTATAAAATTATTTCCAAGAGTAAGAATTTCCAGCCTTTATAAACTGTTGTTCAGTATTCTTTGACCTACAGCACCTGAATGTCCAACGAGACACCCATTTTAGTTTGTTAATACTATAATTAGGCTTCTCCTATAAGGATAGGAGATTCGGGGTCCTGTGACTAACCCAATAAGGGTGTACATTAGGCTATAAAATTATTTCCAAGAGTAAGAATTTCCAGCCTTTATAAACTGTTGTTCAGTATTCTTTGACCTACAGCACCTGAATGTCCAACGAGACACCCATTTTAGTTTGTTAATACTATAATTAGGCTTCTCCTATAAGGATAGGAGATTCGGGGTCCTGTGACTAACCCAATAAGGGTGTACATTAGGCTATAAAATTATTTCCAAGAGTAAGAATTTCCAGCCTTTATAAACTGTTGTTCAGTATTCTTTGACCTACAGCACCTGAATGTCCAACGAGACACCCATTTTAGTTTGTTAATACTATAATTAGGCTTCTCCTATAAGGATAGGAGATTCGGGGTCCTGTGACTAACCCAATAAGGGTGTACATTAGGCTATAAAATTATTTCCAAGAGTAAGAATTTCCAGCCTTTATAAACTGTTGTTCAGTATTCTTTGACCTACAGCACCTGAATGTCCAACGAGACACCCATTTTAGTTTGTTAATACTATAATTAGGCTTCTCCTATAAGGATAGGAGATTCGGGGTCCTGTGACTAACCCAATAAGGGTGTACATTAGGCTATAAAATTATTTCCAAGAGTAAGAATTTCCAGCCTTTATAAACTGTTGTTCAGTATTCTTTGACCTACAGCACCTGAATGTCCAACGAGACACCCATTTTAGTTTGTTAATACTATAATTAGGCTTCTCCTATAAGGATAGGAGATTCGGGGTCCTGTGACTAACCCAATAAGGGTGTACATTAGGCTATAAAATTATTTCCAAGAGTAAGAATTTCCAGCCTTTATAAACTGTTGTTCAGTATTCTTTGACCTACAGCACCTGAATGTCCAACGAGACACCCATTTTAGTTTGTTAATACTATAATTAGGCTTCTCCTATAAGGATAGGAGATTCGGGGTCCTGTGACTAACCCAATAAGGGTGTACATTAGGCTATAAAATTATTTCCAAGAGTAAGAATTTCCAGCCTTTATAAACTGTTGTTCAGTATTCTTTGACCTACAGCACCTGAATGTCCAACGAGACACCCATTTTAGTTTGTTAATACTATAATTAGGCTTCTCCTATAAGGATAGGAGATTCGGGGTCCTGTGACTAACCCAATAAGGGTGTACATTAGGCTATAAAATTATTTCCAAGAGTAAGAATTTCCAGCCTTTATAAACTGTTGTTCAGTATTCTTTGACCTACAGCACCTGAATGTCCAACGAGACACCCATTTTAGTTTGTTAATACTATAATTAGGCTTCTCCTATAAGGATAGGAGATTCGGGGTCCTGTGACTAACCCAATAAGGGTGTACATTAGGCTATAAAATTATTTCCAAGAGTAAGAATTTCCAGCCTTTATAAACTGTTGTTCAGTATTCTTTGACCTACAGCACCTGAATGTCCAACGAGACACCCATTTTAGTTTGTTAATACTATAATTAGGCTTCTCCTATAAGGATAGGAGATTCGGGGTCCTGTGACTAACCCAATAAGGGTGTACATTAGGCTATAAAATTATTTCCAAGAGTAAGAATTTCCAGCCTTTATAAACTGTTGTTCAGTATTCTTTGACCTACAGCACCTGAATGTCCAACGAGACACCCATTTTAGTTTGTTAATACTATAATTAGGCTTCTCCTATAAGGATAGGAGATTCGGGGTCCTGTGACTAACCCAATAAGGGTGTACATTAGGCTATAAAATTATTTCCAAGAGTAAGAATTTCCAGCCTTTATAAACTGTTGTTCAGTATTCTTTGACCTACAGCACCTGAATGTCCAACGAGACACCCATTTTAGTTTGTTAATACTATAATTAGGCTTCTCCTATAAGGATAGGAGATTCGGGGTCCTGTGACTAACCCAATAAGGGTGTACATTAGGCTATAAAATTATTTCCAAGAGTAAGAATTTCCAGCCTTTATAAACTGTTGTTCAGTATTCTTTGACCTACAGCACCTGAATGTCCAACGAGACACCCATTTTAGTTTGTTAATACTATAATTAGGCTTCTCCTATAAGGATAGGAGATTCGGGGTCCTGTGACTAACCCAATAAGGGTGTACATTAGGCTATAAAATTATTTCCAAGAGTAAGAATTTCCAGCCTTTATAAACTGTTGTTCAGTATTCTTTGACCTACAGCACCTGAATGTCCAACGAGACACCCATTTTAGTTTGTTAATACTATAATTAGGCTTCTCCTATAAGGATAGGAGATTCGGGGTCCTGTGACTAACCCAATAAGGGTGTACATTAGGCTATAAAATTATTTCCAAGAGTAAGAATTTCCAGCCTTTATAAACTGTTGTTCAGTATTCTTTGACCTACAGCACCTGAATGTCCAACGAGACACCCATTTTAGTTTGTTAATACTATAATTAGGCTTCTCCTATAAGGATAGGAGATTCGGGGTCCTGTGACTAACCCAATAAGGGTGTACATTAGGCTATAAAATTATTTCCAAGAGTAAGAATTTCCAGCCTTTATAAACTGTTGTTCAG
The DNA here is from genome assembly GCA_030844895.1 of Ambrosia x helenae. Taxonomy (NCBI): domain Eukaryota; kingdom Viridiplantae; phylum Streptophyta; class Magnoliopsida; order Asterales; family Asteraceae; genus Ambrosia; species Ambrosia x helenae. The sequence goes on along the minus strand of JAUTDX010007446.1, from coordinate 107,221 downwards.
TATTCTTTGACCTACAGCACCTGAATGTCCAACGAGACACCCATTTTAGTTTGTTAATACTATAATTAGGCTTCTCCTATAAGGATAGGAGATTCGGGGTCCTGTGACTAACCCAATAAGGGTGTACATTAGGCTATAAAATTATTTCCAAGAGTAAGAATTTCCAGCCTTTATAAACTGTTGTTCAGTATTCTTTGACCTACAGCACCTGAATGTCCAACGAGACACCCATTTTAGTTTGTTAATACTATAATTAGGCTTCTCCTATAAGGATAGGAGATTCGGGGTCCTGTGACTAACCCAATAAGGGTGTACATTAGGCTATAAAATTATTTCCAAGAGTAAGAATTTCCAGCCTTTATAAACTGTTGTTCAGTATTCTTTGACCTACAGCACCTGAATGTCCAACGAGACACCCATTTTAGTTTGTTAATACTATAATTAGGCTTCTCCTATAAGGATAGGAGATTCGGGGTCCTGTGACTAACCCAATAAGGGTGTACATTAGGCTATAAAATTATTTCCAAGAGTAAGAATTTCCAGCCTTTATAAACTGTTGTTCAGTATTCTTTGACCTACACACCTGAATGTCCAACGAGACACCCATTTTAGTTTGTTAATACTATAATTAGGCTTCTCCTATAAGGATAGGAGATTCGGGGTCCTGTGACTAACCCAATAAGGGTGTACATTAGGCTATAAAATTATTTCCAAGAGTAAGAATTTCCAGCCTTTATAAACTGTTGTTCAGTATTCTTTGACCTACAGCACCTGAATGTCCAACGAGACACCCATTTTAGTTTGTTAATACTATAATTAGGCTTCTCCTATAAGGATAGGAGATTCGGGGTCCTGTGACTAACCCAATAAGGGTGTACATTAGGCTATAAAATTATTTCCAAGAGTAAGAATTTCCAGCCTTTATAAACTGTTGTTCAGTATTCTTTGACCTACAGCACCTGAATGTCCAACGAGACACCCATTTTAGTTTGTTAATACTATAATTAGGCTTCTCCTATAAGGATAGGAGATTCGGGGTCCTGTGACTAACCCAATAAGGGTGTACATTAGGCTATAAAATTATTTCCAAGAGTAAGAATTTCCAGCCTTTATAAACTGTTGTTCAGTATTCTTTGACCTACAGCACCTGAATGTCCAACGAGACACCCATTTTAGTTTGTTAATACTATAATTAGGCTTCTCCTATAAGGATAGGAGATTCGGGGTCCTGTGACTAACCCAATAAGGGTGTACATTAGGCTATAAAATTATTTCCAAGAGTAAGAATTTCCAGCCTTTATAAACTGTTGTTCAGTATTCTTTGACCTACAGCACCTGAATGTCCAACGAGACACCCATTTTAGTTTGTTAATACTATAATTAGGCTTCTCCTATAAGGATAGGAGATTCGGGGTCCTGTGACTAACCCAATAAGGGTGTACATTAGGCTATAAAATTATTTCCAAGAGTAAGAATTTCCAGCCTTTATAAACTGTTGTTCAGTATTCTTTGACCTACAGCACCTGAATGTCCAACGAGACACCCATTTTAGTTTGTTAATACTATAATTAGGCTTCTCCTATAAGGATAGGAGATTCGGGGTCCTGTGACTAACCCAATAAGGGTGTACATTAGGCTATAAAATTATTTCCAAGAGTAAGAATTTCCAGCCTTTATAAACTGTTGTTCAGTATTCTTTGACCTACAGCACCTGAATGTCCAACGAGACACCCATTTTAGTTTGTTAATACTATAATTAGGCTTCTCCTATAAGGATAGGAGATTCGGGGTCCTGTGACTAACCCAATAAGGGTGTACATTAGGCTATAAAATTATTTCCAAGAGTAAGAATTTCCAGCCTTTATAAACTGTTGTTCAGTATTCTTTGACCTACAGCACCTGAATGTCCAACGAGACACCCATTTTAGTTTGTTAATACTATAATTAGGCTTCTCCTATAAGGATAGGAGATTCGGGGTCCTGTGACTAACCCAATAAGGGTGTACATTAGGCTATAAAATTATTTCCAAGAGTAAGAATTTCCAGCCTTTATAAACTGTTGTTCAGTATTCTTTGACCTACAGCACCTGAATGTCCAACGAGACACCCATTTTAGTTTGTTAATACTATAATTAGGCTTCTCCTATAAGGATAGGAGATTCGGGGTCCTGTGACTAACCCAATAAGGGTGTACATTAGGCTATAAAATTATTTCCAAGAGTAAGAATTTCCAGCCTTTATAAACTGTTGTTCAGTATTCTTTGACCTACAGCACCTGAATGTCCAACGAGACACCCATTTTAGTTTGTTAATACTATAATTAGGCTTCTCCTATAAGGATAGGAGATTCGGGGTCCTGTGACTAACCCAATAAGGGTGTACATTAGGCTATAAAATTATTTCCAAGAGTAAGAATTTCCAGCCTTTATAAACTGTTGTTCAGTATTCTTTGACCTACAGCACCTGAATGTCCAACGAGACACCCATTTTAGTTTGTTAATACTATAATTAGGCTTCTCCTATAAGGATAGGAGATTCGGGGTCCTGTGACTAACCCAATAAGGGTGTACATTAGGCTATAAAATTATTTCCAAGAGTAAGAATTTCCAGCCTTTATAAACTGTTGTTCAGTATTCTTTGACCTACAGCACCTGAATGTCCAACGAGACACCCATTTTAGTTTGTTAATACTATAATTAGGCTTCTCCTATAAGGATAGGAGATTCGGGGTCCTGTGACTAACCCAATAAGGGTGTACATTAGGCTATAAAATTATTTCCAAGAGTAAGAATTTCCAGCCTTTATAAACTGTTGTTCAGTATTCTTTGACCTACAGCACCTGAATGTCCAACGAGACACCCATTTTAGTTTGTTAATACTATAATTAGGCTTCTCCTATAAGGATAGGAGATTCGGGGTCCTGTGACTAACCCAATAAGGGTGTACATTAGGCTATAAAATTATTTCCAAGAGTAAGAATTTCCAGCCTTTATAAACTGTTGTTCAGTATTCTTTGACCTACAGCACCTGAATGTCCAACGAGACACCCATTTTAGTTTGTTAATACTATAATTAGGCTTCTCCTATAAGGATAGGAGATTCGGGGTCCTGTGACTAACCCAATAAGGGTGTACATTAGGCTATAAAATTATTTCCAAGAGTAAGAATTTCCAGCCTTTATAAACTGTTGTTCAGTATTCTTTGACCTACAGCACCTGAATGTCCAACGAGACACCCATTTTAGTTTGTTAATACTATAATTAGGCTTCTCCTATAAGGATAGGAGATTCGGGGTCCTGTGACTAACCCAATAAGGGTGTACATTAGGCTATAAAATTATTTCCAAGAGTAAGAATTTCCAGCCTTTATAAACTGTTGTTCAGTATTCTTTGACCTACAGCACCTGAATGTCCAACGAGACACCCATTTTAGTTTGTTAATACTATAATTAGGCTTCTCCTATAAGGATAGGAGATTCGGGGTCCTGTGACTAACCCAATAAGGGTGTACATTAGGCTATAAAATTATTTCCAAGAGTAAGAATTTCCAGCCTTTATAAACTGTTGTTCAGTATTCTTTGACCTACAGCACCTGAATGTCCAACGAGACACCCATTTTAGTTTGTTAATACTATAATTAGGCTTCTCCTATAAGGATAGGAGATTCGGGGTCCTGTGACTAACCCAATAAGGGTGTACATTAGGCTATAAAATTATTTCCAAGAGTAAGAATTTCCAGCCTTTATAAACTGTTGTTCAGTATTCTTTGACCTACAGCACCTGAATGTCCAACGAGACACCCATTTTAGTTTGTTAATACTATAATTAGGCTTCTCCTATAAGGATAGGAGATTCGGGGTCCTGTGACTAACCCAATAAGGGTGTACATTAGGCTATAAAATTATTTCCAAGAGTAAGAATTTCCAGCCTTTATAAACTGTTGTTCAGTATTCTTTGACCTACAGCACCTGAATGTCCAACGAGACACCCATTTTAGTTTGTTAATACTATAATTAGGCTTCTCCTATAAGGATAGGAGATTCGGGGTCCTGTGACTAACCCAATAAGGGTGTACATTAGGCTATAAAATTATTTCCAAGAGTAAGAATTTCCAGCCTTTATAAACTGTTGTTCAGTATTCTTTGACCTACAGCACCTGAATGTCCAACGAGACACCCATTTTAGTTTGTTAATACTATAATTAGGCTTCTCCTATAAGGATAGGAGATTCGGGGTCCTGTGACTAACCCAATAAGGGTGTACATTAGGCTATAAAATTATTTCCAAGAGTAAGAATTTCCAGCCTTTATAAACTGTTGTTCAGTATTCTTTGACCTACAGCACCTGAATGTCCAACGAGACACCCATTTTAGTTTGTTAATACTATAATTAGGCTTCTCCTATAAGGATAGGAGATTCGGGGTCCTGTGACTAACCCAATAAGGGTGTACATTAGGCTATAAAATTATTTCCAAGAGTAAGAATTTCCAGCCTTTATAAACTGTTGTTCAGTATTCTTTGACCTACAGCACCTGAATGTCCAACGAGACACCCATTTTAGTTTGTTAATACTATAATTAGGCTTCTCCTATAAGGATAGGAGATTCGGGGTCCTGTGACTAACCCAATAAGGGTGTACATTAGGCTATAAAATTATTTCCAAGAGTAAGAATTTCCAGCCTTTATAAACTGTTGTTCAGTATTCTTTGACCTACAGCACCTGAATGTCCAACGAGACACCCATTTTAGTTTGTTAATACTATAATTAGGCTTCTCCTATAAGGATAGGAGATTCGGGGTCCTGTGACTAACCCAATAAGGGTGTACATTAGGCTATAAAATTATTTCCAAGAGTAAGAATTTCCAGCCTTTATAAACTGTTGTTCAGTATTCTTTGACCTACAGCACCTGAATGTCCAACGAGACACCCATTTTAGTTTGTTAATACTATAATTAGGCTTCTCCTATAAGGATAGGAGATTCGGGGTCCTGTGACTAACCCAATAAGGGTGTACATTAGGCTATAAAATTATTTCCAAGAGTAAGAATTTCCAGCCTTTATAAACTGTTGTTCAGTATTCTTTGACCTACAGCACCTGAATGTCCAACGAGACACCCATTTTAGTTTGTTAATACTATAATTAGGCTTCTCCTATAAGGATAGGAGATTCGGGGTCCTGTGACTAACCCAATAAGGGTGTACATTAGGCTATAAAATTATTTCCAAGAGTAAGAATTTCCAGCCTTTATAAACTGTTGTTCAGTATTCTTTGACCTACAGCACCTGAATGTCCAACGAGACACCCATTTTAGTTTGTTAATACTATAATTAGGCTTCTCCTATAAGGATAGGAGATTCGGGGTCCTGTGACTAACCCAATAAGGGTGTACATTAGGCTATAAAATTATTTCCAAGAGTAAGAATTTCCAGCCTTTATAAACTGTTGTTCAGTATTCTTTGACCTACAGCACCTGAATGTCCAACGAGACACCCATTTTAGTTTGTTAATACTATAATTAGGCTTCTCCTATAAGGATAGGAGATTCGGGGTCCTGTGACTAACCCAATAAGGGTGTACATTAGGCTATAAAATTATTTCCAAGAGTAAGAATTTCCAGCCTTTATAAACTGTTGTTCAGTATTCTTTGACCTACAGCACCTGAATGTCCAACGAGACACCCATTTTAGTTTGTTAATACTATAATTAGGCTTCTCCTATAAGGATAGGAGATTCGGGGTCCTGTGACTAACCCAATAAGGGTGTACATTAGGCTATAAAATTATTTCCAAGAGTAAGAATTTCCAGCCTTTATAAACTGTTGTTCAGTATTCTTTGACCTACAGCACCTGAATGTCCAACGAGACACCCATTTTAGTTTGTTAATACTATAATTAGGCTTCTCCTATAAGGATAGGAGATTCGGGGTCCTGTGACTAACCCAATAAGGGTGTACATTAGGCTATAAAATTATTTCCAAGAGTAAGAATTTCCAGCCTTTATAAACTGTTGTTCAGTATTCTTTGACCTACAGCACCTGAATGTCCAACGAGACACCCATTTTAGTTTGTTAATACTATAATTAGGCTTCTCCTATAAGGATAGGAGATTCGGGGTCCTGTGACTAACCCAATAAGGGTGTACATTAGGCTATAAAATTATTTCCAAGAGTAAGAATTTCCAGCCTTTATAAACTGTTGTTCAGTATTCTTTGACCTACAGCACCTGAATGTCCAACGAGACACCCATTTTAGTTTGTTAATACTATAATTAGGCTTCTCCTATAAGGATAGGAGATTCGGGGTCCTGTGACTAACCCAATAAGGGTGTACATTAGGCTATAAAATTATTTCCAAGAGTAAGAATTTCCAGCCTTTATAAACTGTTGTTCAGTATTCTTTGACCTACAGCACCTGAATGTCCAACGAGACACCCATTTTAGTTTGTTAATACTATAATTAGGCTTCTCCTATAAGGATAGGAGATTCGGGGTCCTGTGACTAACCCAATAAGGGTGTACATTAGGCTATAAAATTATTTCCAAGAGTAAGAATTTCCAGCCTTTATAAACTGTTGTTCAGTATTCTTTGACCTACAGCACCTGAATGTCCAACGAGACACCCATTTTAGTTTGTTAATACTATAATTAGGCTTCTCCTATAAGGATAGGAGATTCGGGGTCCTGTGACTAACCCAATAAGGGTGTACATTAGGCTATAAAATTATTTCCAAGAGTAAGAATTTCCAGCCTTTATAAACTGTTGTTCAGTATTCTTTGACCTACAGCACCTGAATGTCCAACGAGACACCCATTTTAGTTTGTTAATACTATAATTAGGCTTCTCCTATAAGGATAGGAGATTCGGGGTCCTGTGACTAACCCAATAAGGGTGTACATTAGGCTATAAAATTATTTCCAAGAGTAAGAATTTCCAGCCTTTATAAACTGTTGTTCAGTATTCTTTGACCTACAGCACCTGAATGTCCAACGAGACACCCATTTTAGTTTGTTAATACTATAATTAGGCTTCTCCTATAAGGATAGGAGATTCGGGGTCCTGTGACTAACCCAATAAGGGTGTACATTAGGCTATAAAATTATTTCCAAGAGTAAGAATTTCCAGCCTTTATAAACTGTTGTTCAGTATTCTTTGACCTACAGCACCTGAATGTCCAACGAGACACCCATTTTAGTTTGTTAATACTATAATTAGGCTTCTCCTATAAGGATAGGAGATTCGGGGTCCTGTGACTAACCCAATAAGGGTGTACATTAGGCTATAAAATTATTTCCAAGAGTAAGAATTTCCAGCCTTTATAAACTGTTGTTCAGTATTCTTTGACCTACAGCACCTGAATGTCCAACGAGACACCCATTTTAGTTTGTTAATACTATAATTAGGCTTCTCCTATAAGGATAGGAGATTCGGGGTCCTGTGACTAACCCAATAAGGGTGTACATTAGGCTATAAAATTATTTCCAAGAGTAAGAATTTCCAGCCTTTATAAACTGTTGTTCAGTATTCTTTGACCTACAGCACCTGAATGTCCAACGAGACACCCATTTTAGTTTGTTAATACTATAATTAGGCTTCTCCTATAAGGATAGGAGATTCGGGGTCCTGTGACTAACCCAATAAGGGTGTACATTAGGCTATAAAATTATTTCCAAGAGTAAGAATTTCCAGCCTTTATAAACTGTTGTTCAGTATTCTTTGACCTACAGCACCTGAATGTCCAACGAGACACCCATTTTAGTTTGTTAATACTATAATTAGGCTTCTCCTATAAGGATAGGAGATTCGGGGTCCTGTGACTAACCCAATAAGGGTGTACATTAGGCTATAAAATTATTTCCAAGAGTAAGAATTTCCAGCCTTTATAAACTGTTGTTCAGTATTCTTTGACCTACAGCACCTGAATGTCCAACGAGACACCCATTTTAGTTTGTTAATACTATAATTAGGCTTCTCCTATAAGGATAGGAGATTCGGGGTCCTGTGACTAACCCAATAAGGGTGTACATTAGGCTATAAAATTATTTCCAAGAGTAAGAATTTCCAGCCTTTATAAACTGTTGTTCAGTATTCTTTGACCTACAGCACCTGAATGTCCAACGAGACACCCATTTTAGTTTGTTAATACTATAATTAGGCTTCTCCTATAAGGATAGGAGATTCGGGGTCCTGTGACTAACCCAATAAGGGTGTACATTAGGCTATAAAATTATTTCCAAGAGTAAGAATTTCCAGCCTTTATAAACTGTTGTTCAGTATTCTTTGACCTACAGCACCTGAATGTCCAACGAGACACCCATTTTAGTTTGTTAATACTATAATTAGGCTTCTCCTATAAGGATAGGAGATTCGGGGTCCTGTGACTAACCCAATAAGGGTGTACATTAGGCTATAAAATTATTTCCAAGAGTAAGAATTTCCAGCCTTTATAAACTGTTGTTCAGTATTCTTTGACCTACAGCACCTGAATGTCCAACGAGACACCCATTTTAGTTTGTTAATACTATAATTAGGCTTCTCCTATAAGGATAGGAGATTCGGGGTCCTGTGACTAACCCAATAAGGGTGTACATTAGGCTATAAAATTATTTCCAAGAGTAAGAATTTCCAGCCTTTATAAACTGTTGTTCAGTATTCTTTGACCTACAGCACCTGAATGTCCAACGAGACACCCATTTTAGTTTGTTAATACTATAATTAGGCTTCTCCTATAAGGATAGGAGATTCGGGGTCCTGTGACTAACCCAATAAGGGTGTACATTAGGCTATAAAATTATTTCCAAGAGTAAGAATTTCCAGCCTTTATAAACTGTTGTTCAGTATTCTTTGACCTACAGCACCTGAATGTCCAACGAGACACCCATTTTAGTTTGTTAATACTATAATTAGGCTTCTCCTATAAGGATAGGAGATTCGGGGTCCTGTGACTAACCCAATAAGGGTGTACATTAGGCTATAAAATTATTTCCAAGAGTAAGAATTTCCAGCCTTTATAAACTGTTGTTCAGTATTCTTTGACCTACAGCACCTGAATGTCCAACGAGACACCCATTTTAGTTTGTTAATACTATAATTAGGCTTCTCCTATAAGGATAGGAGATTCGGGGTCCTGTGACTAACCCAATAAGGGTGTACATTAGGCTATAAAATTATTTCCAAGAGTAAGAATTTCCAGCCTTTATAAACTGTTGTTCAGTATTCTTTGACCTACAGCACCTGAATGTCCAACGAGACACCCATTTTAGTTTGTTAATACTATAATTAGGCTTCTCCTATAAGGATAGGAGATTCGGGGTCCTGTGACTAACCCAATAAGGGTGTACATTAGGCTATAAAATTATTTCCAAGAGTAAGAATTTCCAGCCTTTATAAACTGTTGTTCAGTATTCTTTGACCTACAGCACCTGAATGTCCAACGAGACACCCATTTTAGTTTGTTAATACTATAATTAGGCTTCTCCTATAAGGATAGGAGATTCGGGGTCCTGTGACTAACCCAATAAGGGTGTACATTAGGCTATAAAATTATTTCCAAGAGTAAGAATTTCCAGCCTTTATAAACTGTTGTTCAGTATTCTTTGACCTACAGCACCTGAATGTCCAACGAGACACCCATTTTAGTTTGTTAATACTATAATTAGGCTTCTCCTATAAGGATAGGAGATTCGGGGTCCTGTGACTAACCCAATAAGGGTGTACATTAGGCTATAAAATTATTTCCAAGAGTAAGAATTTCCAGCCTTTATAAACTGTTGTTCAGTATTCTTTGACCTACAGCACCTGAATGTCCAACGAGACACCCATTTTAGTTTGTTAATACTATAATTAGGCTTCTCCTATAAGGATAGGAGATTCGGGGTCCTGTGACTAACCCAATAAGGGTGTACATTAGGCTATAAAATTATTTCCAAGAGTAAGAATTTCCAGCCTTTATAAACTGTTGTTCAGTATTCTTTGACCTACAGCACCTGAATGTCCAACGAGACACCCATTTTAGTTTGTTAATACTATAATTAGGCTTCTCCTATAAGGATAGGAGATTCGGGGTCCTGTGACTAACCCAATAAGGGTGTACATTAGGCTATAAAATTATTTCCAAGAGTAAGAATTTCCAGCCTTTATAAACTGTTGTTCAGTATTCTTTGACCTACAGCACCTGAATGTCCAACGAGACACCCATTTTAGTTTGTTAATACTATAATTAGGCTTCTCCTATAAGGATAGGAGATTCGGGGTCCTGTGACTAACCCAATAAGGGTGTACATTAGGCTATAAAATTATTTCCAAGAGTAAGAATTTCCAGCCTTTATAAACTGTTGTTCAGTATTCTTTGACCTACAGCACCTGAATGTCCAACGAGACACCCATTTTAGTTTGTTAATACTATAATTAGGCTTCTCCTATAAGGATAGGAGATTCGGGGTCCTGTGACTAACCCAATAAGGGTGTACATTAGGCTATAAAATTATTTCCAAGAGTAAGAATTTCCAGCCTTTATAAACTGTTGTTCAGTATTCTTTGACCTACAGCACCTGAATGTCCAACGAGACACCCATTTTAGTTTGTTAATACTATAATTAGGCTTCTCCTATAAGGATAGGAGATTCGGGGTCCTGTGACTAACCCAATAAGGGTGTACATTAGGCTATAAAATTATTTCCAAGAGTAAGAATTTCCAGCCTTTATAAACTGTTGTTCAGTATTCTTTGACCTACAGCACCTGAATGTCCAACGAGACACCCATTTTAGTTTGTTAATACTATAATTAGGCTTCTCCTATAAGGATAGGAGATTCGGGGTCCTGTGACTAACCCAATAAGGGTGTACATTAGGCTATAAAATTATTTCCAAGAGTAAGAATTTCCAGCCTTTATAAACTGTTGTTCAGTATTCTTTGACCTACAGCACCTGAATGTCCAACGAGACACCCATTTTAGTTTGTTAATACTATAATTAGGCTTCTCCTATAAGGATAGGAGATTCGGGGTCCTGTGACTAACCCAATAAGGGTGTACATTAGGCTATAAAATTATTTCCAAGAGTAAGAATTTCCAGCCTTTATAAACTGTTGTTCAGTATTCTTTGACCTACAGCACCTGAATGTCCAACGAGACACCCATTTTAGTTTGTTAATACTATAATTAGGCTTCTCCTATAAGGATAGGAGATTCGGGGTCCTGTGACTAACCCAATAAGGGTGTACATTAGGCTATAAAATTATTTCCAAGAGTAAGAATTTCCAGCCTTTATAAACTGTTGTTCAGTATTCTTTGACCTACAGCACCTGAATGTCCAACGAGACACCCATTTTAGTTTGTTAATACTATAATTAGGCTTCTCCTATAAGGATAGGAGATTCGGGGTCCTGTGACTAACCCAATAAGGGTGTACATTAGGCTATAAAATTATTTCCAAGAGTAAGAATTTCCAGCCTTTATAAACTGTTGTTCAGTATTCTTTGACCTACAGCACCTGAATGTCCAACGAGACACCCATTTTAGTTTGTTAATACTATAATTAGGCTTCTCCTATAAGGATAGGAGATTCGGGGTCCTGTGACTAACCCAATAAGGGTGTACATTAGGCTATAAAATTATTTCCAAGAGTAAGAATTTCCAGCCTTTATAAACTGTTGTTCAGTATTCTTTGACCTACAGCACCTGAATGTCCAACGAGACACCCATTTTAGTTTGTTAATACTATAATTAGGCTTCTCCTATAAGGATAGGAGATTCGGGGTCCTGTGACTAACCCAATAAGGGTGTACATTAGGCTATAAAATTATTTCCAAGAGTAAGAATTTCCAGCCTTTATAAACTGTTGTTCAGTATTCTTTGACCTACAGCACCTGAATGTCCAACGAGACACCCATTTTAGTTTGTTAATACTATAATTAGGCTTCTCCTATAAGGATAGGAGATTCGGGGTCCTGTGACTAACCCAATAAGGGTGTACATTAGGCTATAAAATTATTTCCAAGAGTAAGAATTTCCAGCCTTTATAAACTGTTGTTCAGTATTCTTTGACCTACAGCACCTGAATGTCCAACGAGACACCCATTTTAGTTTGTTAATACTATAATTAGGCTTCTCCTATAAGGATAGGAGATTCGGGGTCCTGTGACTAACCCAATAAGGGTGTACATTAGGCTATAAAATTATTTCCAAGAGTAAGAATTTCCAGCCTTTATAAACTGTTGTTCAGTATTCTTTGACCTACAGCACCTGAATGTCCAACGAGACACCCATTTTAGTTTGTTAATACTATAATTAGGCTTCTCCTATAAGGATAGGAGATTCGGGGTCCTGTGACTAACCCAATAAGGGTGTACATTAGGCTATAAAATTATTTCCAAGAGTAAGAATTTCCAGCCTTTATAAACTGTTGTTCAGTATTCTTTGACCTACAGCACCTGAATGTCCAACGAGACACCCATTTTAGTTTGTTAATACTATAATTAGGCTTCTCCTATAAGGATAGGAGATTCGGGGTCCTGTGACTAACCCAATAAGGGTGTACATTAGGCTATAAAATTATTTCCAAGAGTAAGAATTTCCAGCCTTTATAAACTGTTGTTCAGTATTCTTTGACCTACACCACCTGAATGTCCAACGAGACACCCATTTTAGTTTGTTAATACTATAATTAGGCTTCTCCTATAAGGATAGGAGATTCGGGGTCCTGTGACTAACCCAATAAGGGTGTACATTAGGCTATAAAATTATTTCCAAGAGTAAGAATTTCCAGCCTTTATAAACTGTTGTTCAGTATTCTTTGACCTACAGCACCTGAATGTCCAACGAGACACCCATTTTAGTTTGTTAATACTATAATTAGGCTTCTCCTATAAGGATAGGAGATTCGGGGTCCTGTGACTAACCCAATAAGGGTGTACATTAGGCTATAAAATTATTTCCAAGAGTAAGAATTTCCAGCCTTTATAAACTGTTGTTCAGTATTCTTTGACCTACAGCACCTGAATGTCCAACGAGACACCCATTTTAGTTTGTTAATACTATAATTAGGCTTCTCCTATAAGGATAGGAGATTCGGGGTCCTGTGACTAACCCAATAAGGGTGTACATTAGGCTATAAAATTATTTCCAAGAGTAAGAATTTCCAGCCTTTATAAACTGTTGTTCAGTATTCTTTGACCTACAGCACCTGAATGTCCAACGAGACACCCATTTTAGTTTGTTAATACTATAATTAGGCTTCTCCTATAAGGATAGGAGATTCGGGGTCCTGTGACTAACCCAATAAGGGTGTACATTAGGCTATAAAATTATTTCCAAGAGTAAGAATTTCCAGCCTTTATAAACTGTTGTTCAGTATTCTTTGACCTACAGCACCTGAATGTCCAACGAGACACCCATTTTAGTTTGTTAATACTATAATTAGGCTTCTCCTATAAGGATAGGAGATTCGGGGTCCTGTGACTAACCCAATAAGGGTGTACATTAGGCTATAAAATTATTTCCAAGAGTAAGAATTTCCAGCCTTTATAAACTGTTGTTCAGTATTCTTTGACCTACAGCACCTGAATGTCCAACGAGACACCCATTTTAGTTTGTTAATACTATAATTAGGCTTCTCCTATAAGGATAGGAGATTCGGGGTCCTGTGACTAACCCAATAAGGGTGTACATTAGGCTATAAAATTATTTCCAAGAGTAAGAATTTCCAGCCTTTATAAACTGTTGTTCAGTATTCTTTGACCTACACCACCTGAATGTCCAACGAGACACCCATTTTAGTTTGTTAATACTATAATTAGGCTTCTCCTATAAGGATAGGAGATTCGGGGTCCTGTGACTAACCCAATAAGGGTGTACATTAGGCTATAAAATTATTTCCAAGAGTAAGAATTTCCAGCCTTTATAAACTGTTGTTCAGTATTCTTTGACCTACAGCACCTGAATGTCCAACGAGACACCCATTTTAGTTTGTTAATACTATAATTAGGCTTCTCCTATAAGGATAGGAGATTCGGGGTCCTGTGACTAACCCAATAAGGGTGTACATTAGGCTATAAAATTATTTCCAAGAGTAAGAATTTCCAGCCTTTATAAACTGTTGTTCAGTATTCTTTGACCTACACCACCTGAATGTCCAACGAGACACCCATTTTAGTTTGTTAATACTATAATTAGGCTTCTCCTATAAGGATAGGAGATTCGGGGTCCTGTGACTAACCCAATAAGGGTGTACATTAGGCTATAAAATTATTTCCAAGAGTAAGAATTTCCAGCCTTTATAAACTGTTGTTCAGTATTCTTTGACCTAGCACCTGAATGTCCAACGAGACACCCATTTTAGTTTGTTAATACTATAATTAGGCTTCTCCTATAAGGATAGGAGATTCGGGGTCCTGTGACTAACACCCTCCTCCTAGGTTATTGTTGTGAGAGAGTTAGATGAATCTTCCTATCCTTTAGGAGAAGCCTATTAACAAACTAAAAATGGGTGTCTCGTTGGACATTCAGGTGCTGTAGGTCAAAGAATACTGAACAACAGTTTATAAAGGCTGGAAATTCTTACTCTTGGAAATAATTTTATAGCCTAATGTACACCCTTATTTGGTTAGTCACAGGACCCCGAATCTCCTATCCTTATAGGAGAAGCCTAATTATAGTATTAACAAACTAAAATGGGTGTCTCGTTGGACATTCAGGTGTGTAGGTCAAAGAATACTGAACAACAGTTTATAAAGGCTGGAAATTCTTACTCTTGGAAATAATTTTATAGCCTAATGTACACCCTTATTGGGTTAGTCACAGGACCCCGAATCTCCTATCCTTATAGGAGAAGCCTAATTATAGTATTAACAAACTAAAATGGGTGTCTCGTTGGACATTCAGGTGCTGTAGGTCAAAGAATACTGAACAACAGTTTATAAAGGCTGGAAATTCTTACTCTTGGAAATAATTTTATAGCCTAATGTACACCCTTATTGGGTTAGTCACAGGACCCCGAATCTCCTATCCTTATAGGAGAAGCCTAATTATAGTATTAACAAACTAAAATGGGTGTCTCGTTGGACATTCAGGTGCTGTAGGTCAAAGAATACTGAACAACAGTTTATAAAGGCTGGAAATTCTTACTCTTGGAAATAATTTTATAGCCTAATGTACACCCTTATTGGGTTGGTTAGTCACAGGACCCCGAATCTCCTATCCTTATAGGAGAAGCCTAATTATAGTATTAACAAACTAAAATGGGTGTCTCGTTGGACATTCAGGTGCTGTAGGTCAAAGAATACTGAACAACAGTTTATAAAGGCTGGAAATTCTTACTCTTGGAAATAATTTTATAGCCTAATGTACACCCTTATTGGGTTAGTCACAGGACCCCGAATCTCCTATCCTTATAGGAGAAGCCTAATTATAGTATTAACAAACTAAAATGGGTGTCTCGTTGGACATTCAGGTGCTGTAGGTCAAAGAATACTGAACAACAGTTTATAAAGGCTGGAAATTCTTACTCTTGGAAATAATTTTATAGCCTAATGTACACCCTTATTGGGTTAGTCACAGGACCCCGAATCTCCTATCCTTATAGGAGAAGCCTAATTATAGTATTAACAAACTAAAATGGGTGTCTCGTTGGACATTCAGGTGCTGTAGGTCAAAGAATACTGAACAACAGTTTATAAAGGCTGGAAATTCTTACTCTTGGAAATAATTTTATAGCCTAATGTACACCCTTATTGGGGTTAGTCACAGGACCCCGAATCTCCTATCCTTATAGGAGAAGCCTAATTATAGTATTAACAAACTAAAATGGGTGTCTCGTTGGACATTCAGGTGCTGTAGGTCAAAGAATACTGAACAACAGTTTATAAAGGCTGGAAATTCTTACTCTTGGAAATAATTTTATAGCCTAATGTACACCCTTATTGGGTTAGTCACAGGACCCCGAATCTCCTATCCTTATAGGAGAAGCCTAATTATAGTATTAACAAACTAAAATGGGTGTCTCGTTGGACATTCAGGTGCTGTAGGTCAAAGAATACTGAACAACAGTTTATAAAGGCTGGAAATTCTTACTCTTGGAAATAATTTTATAGCCTAATGTACACCCTTATTGGGTTAGTCACAGGACCCCGAATCTCCTATCCTTATAGGAGAAGCCTAATTATAGTATTAACAAACTAAAATGGGTGTCTCGTTGGACATTCAGGTGCTGTAGGTCAAAGAATACTGAACAACAGTTTATAAAGGCTGGAAATTCTTACTCTTGGAAATAATTTTATAGCCTAATGTACACCCTTATTGGGTTAGTCACAGGACCCCGAATCTCCTATCCTTATAGGAGAAGCCTAATTATAGTATTAACAAACTAAAATGGGTGTCTCGTTGGACATTCAGGTGCTGTAGGTCAAAGAATACTGAACAACAGTTTATAAGGCTGGAAATTCTTACTCTTGGAAATAATTTATAGCCTAATGTACACCCTTATTGGGTTAGTCACAGGACCCCGAATCTCCTATCCTTATAGGAGAAGCCTAATTATAGTATTAACAAACTAAAATGGGTGTCTCGTTGGACATTCAGGTGCTGTAGGTCAAAGAATACTGAACAACAGTTTATAAAGGCTGGAAATTCTTACTCTTGGAAATAATTTTATAGCCTAATGTACACCCTTATGGGTTGGTTAGTCACAGGACCCCGAATCTCCTATCCTTATAGGAGAAGCCTAATTATAGTATTAACAAACTAAAATGGGTGTCTCGTTGGACATTCAGGTGCTGTAGGTCAAAGAATACTGAACAACAGTTTATAAAGGCTGGAAATTCTTACTCTTGGAAATAATTTTATAGCCTAATGTACACCCTTATTGGGGTTAGTCACAGGACCCCGAATCTCCTATCCTTATAGGAGAAGCCTAATTATAGTATTAACAAACTAAAATGGGTGTCTCGTTGGACATTCAGGTGCTGTAGGTCAAAGAATACTGAACAACAGTTTATAAAGGCTGGAAATTCTTACTCTTGGAAATAATTTTATAGCCTAATGTACACCCTTATTGTTGGTTAGTCACAGGACCCCGAATCTCCTATCCTTATAGGAGAAGCCTAATTATAGTATTAACAAACTAAAATGGGTGTCTCGTTGGACATTCAGGTGCTGTAGGTCAAAGAATACTGAACAACAGTTTATAAAGGCTGGAAATTCTTACTCTTGGAAATAATTTTATAGCCTAATGTACACCCTTATTGGGTTAGTCACAGGACCCCGAATCTCCTATCCTTATAGGAGAAGCCTAATTATAGTATTAACAAACTAAAATGGGTGTCTCGTTGGACATTCAGGTGCTGTAGGTCAAAGAATACTGAACAACAGTTTATAAAGGCTGGAAATTCTTACTCTTGGAAATAATTTTATAGCCTAATGTACACCCTTTTGGGTTAGTCACAGGACCCCGAATCTCCTATCCTTATAGGAGAAGCCTAATTATAGTATTAACAAACTAAAATGGGTGTCTCGTTGGACATTCAGGTGCTGTAGGTCAAAGAATACTGAACAACAGTTTATAAAGGCTGGAAATTCTTACTCTTGGAAATAATTTTATAGCCTAATGTACACCCTTATTGTTGGTTAGTCACAGGACCCCGAATCTCCTATCCTTATAGGAGAAGCCTAATTATAGTATTAACAAACTAAAATGGGTGTCTCGTTGGACATTCAGGTGCTGTAGGTCAAAGAATACTGAACAACAGTTTATAAAGGCTGGAAATTCTTACTCTTGGAAATAATTTTATAGCCTAATGTACACCCCTTATTGGGTTAGTCACAGGACCCCGAATCTCCTATCCTTATAGGAGAAGCCTAATTATAGTATTAACAAACTAAAATGGGTGTCTCGTTGGACATTCAGGTGCTGTAGGTCAAAGAATACTGAACAACAGTTTATAAAGGCTGGAAATTCTTACTCTTGGAAATAATTTTATAGCCTAATGTACACCCTTATTGGGTTAGTCACAGGACCCCGAATCTCCTATCCTTATAGGAGAAGCCTAATTATAGTATTAACAAACTAAAATGGGTGTCTCGTTGGACATTCAGGTGTGTAGGTCAAAGAATACTGAACAACAGTTTATAAAGGCTGGAAATTCTTACTCTTGGAAATAATTTTATAGCCTAATGTACACCCTTATTGGGTTAGTCACAGGACCCCGAATCTCCTATCCTTATAGGAGAAGCCTAATTATAGTATTAACAAACTAAAATGGGTGTCTCGTTGGACATTCAGGTGCTGTAGGTCAAAGAATACTGAACAACAGTTTATAAAGGCTGGAAATTCTTACTCTTGGAAATAATTTTATAGCCTAATGTACACCCTTATTGGGTTAGTCACAGGACCCCGAATCTCCTATCCTTATAGGAGAAGCCTAATTATAGTATTAACAAACTAAAATGGGTGTCTCGTTGGACATTCAGGTGCTGTAGGTCAAAGAATACTGAACAACAGTTTATAAAGGCTGGAAATTCTTACTCTTGGAAATAATTTTATAGCCTAATGTACACCCTTATTGGGTTAGTCACAGGACCCCGAATCTCCTATCCTTATAGGAGAAGCCTAATTATAGTATTAACAAACTAAAATGGGTGTCTCGTTGGACATTCAGGTGCTGTAGGTCAAAGAATACTGAACAACAGTTTATAAAGGCTGGAAATTCTTACTCTTGGAAATAATTTTATAGCCTAATGTACACCCTTATTGGGTTAGTCACAGGACCCCGAATCTCCTATCCTTATAGGAGAAGCCTAATTATAGTATTAACAAACTAAAATGGGTGTCTCGTTGGACATTCAGGTGCTGTAGGTCAAAGAATACTGAACAACAGTTTATAAAGGCTGGAAATTCTTACTCTTGGAAATAATTTTATAGCCTAATGTACACCCTTATTGGGTTAGTCACAGGACCCCGAATCTCCTATCCTTATAGGAGAAGCCTAATTATAGTATTAACAAACTAAAATGGGTGTCTCGTTGGACATTCAGGTGCTGTAGGTCAAAGAATACTGAACAACAGTTTATAAAGGCTGGAAATTCTTACTCTTGGAAATAATTTTATAGCCTAATGTACACCCTTATTGGGTTAGTCACAGGACCCCGAATCTCCTATCCTTATAGGAGAAGCCTAATTATAGTATTAACAAACTAAAATGGGTGTCTCGTTGGACATTCAGGTGCTGTAGGTCAAAGAATACTGAACAACAGTTTATAAAGGCTGGAAATTCTTACTCTTGGAAATAATTTTATAGCCTAATGTACACCCTTATTGGGTTAGTCACAGGACCCCGAATCTCCTATCCTTATAGGAGAAGCCTAATTATAGTATTAACAAACTAAAATGGGTGTCTCGTTGGACATTCAGGTGCTGTAGGTCAAAGAATACTGAACAACAGTTTATAAAGGCTGGAAATTCTTACTCTTGGAAATAATTTTATAGCCTAATGTACACCCTTATTGGGTTAGTCACAGGACCCCGAATCTCCTATCCTTATAGGAGAAGCCTAATTATAGTATTAACAAACTAAAATGGGTGTCTCGTTGGACATTCAGGTGCTGTAGGTCAAAGAATACTGAACAACAGTTTATAAAGGCTGGAAATTCTTACTCTTGGAAATAATTTTATAGCCTAATGTACACCCTTATTGGGTTAGTCACAGGACCCCGAATCTCCTATCCTTATAGGAGAAGCCTAATTATAGTATTAACAAACTAAAATGGGTGTCTCGTTGGACATTCAGGTGCTGTAGGTCAAAGAATACTGAACAACAGTTTATAAAGGCTGGAAATTCTTACTCTTGGAAATAATTTTATAGCCTAATGTACACCCTTATTGGGTTAGTCACAGGACCCCGAATCTCCTATCCTTATAGGAGAAGCCTAATTATAGTATTAACAAACTAAAATGGGTGTCTCGTTGGACATTCAGGTGCTGTAGGTCAAAGAATACTGAACAACAGTTTATAAAGGCTGGAAATTCTTACTCTTGGAAATAATTTTATAGCCTAATGTACACCCTTATTGGGTTAGTCACAGGACCCCGAATCTCCTATCCTTATAGGAGAAGCCTAATTATAGTATTAACAAACTAAAATGGGTGTCTCGTTGGACATTCAGGTGCTGTAGGTCAAAGAATACTGAACAACAGTTTATAAAGGCTGGAAATTCTTACTCTTGGAAATAATTTTATAGCCTAATGTACACCCTTATTGGGTTAGTCACAGGACCCCGAATCTCCTATCCTTATAGGAGAAGCCTAATTATAGTATTAACAAACTAAAATGGGTGTCTCGTTGGACATTCAGGTGCTGTAGGTCAAAGAATACTGAACAACAGTTTATAAAGGCTGGAAATTCTTACTCTTGGAAATAATTTTATAGCCTAATGTACACCCTTATTGGGTTAGTCACAGGACCCCGAATCTCCTATCCTTATAGGAGAAGCCTAATTATAGTATTAACAAACTAAAATGGGTGTCTCGTTGGACATTCAGGTGCTGTAGGTCAAAGAATACTGAACAACAGTTTATAAAGGCTGGAAATTCTTACTCTTGGAAATAATTTTATAGCCTAATGTACACCCTTATTGGGTTAGTCACAGGACCCCGAATCTCCTATCCTTATAGGAGAAGCCTAATTATAGTATTAACAAACTAAAATGGGTGTCTCGTTGGACATTCAGGTGCTGTAGGTCAAAGAATACTGAACAACAGTTTATAAAGGCTGGAAATTCTTACTCTTGGAAATAATTTTATAGCCTAATGTACACCCTTATTGGGTTAGTCACAGGACCCCGAATCTCCTATCCTTATAGGAGAAGCCTAATTATAGTATTAACAAACTAAAATGGGTGTCTCGTTGGACATTCAGGTGCTGTAGGTCAAAGAATACTGAACAACAGTTTATAAAGGCTGGAAATTCTTACTCTTGGAAATAATTTTATAGCCTAATGTACACCCTTATTGGGTTAGTCACAGGACCCCGAATCTCCTATCCTTATAGGAGAAGCCTAATTATAGTATTAACAAACTAAAATGGGTGTCTCGTTGGACATTCAGGTGGTGTAGGTCAAAGAATACTGAACAACAGTTTATAAAGGCTGGAAATTCTTACTCTTGGAAATAATTTTATAGCCTAATGTACACCCTTATTGGGTTAGTCACAGGACCCCGAATCTCCTATCCTTATAGGAGAAGCCTAATTATAGTATTAACAAACTAAAATGGGTGTCTCGTTGGACATTCAGGTGCTGTAGGTCAAAGAATACTGAACAACAGTTTATAAAGGCTGGAAATTCTTACTCTTGGAAATAATTTTATAGCCTAATGTACACCCTTATTGGGTTAGTCACAGGACCCCGAATCTCCTATCCTTATAGGAGAAGCCTAATTATAGTATTAACAAACTAAAATGGGTGTCTCGTTGGACATTCAGGTGGTGTAGGTCAAAGAATACTGAACAACAGTTTATAAAGGCTGGAAATTCTTACTCTTGGAAATAATTTTATAGCCTAATGTACACCCTTATTGGGTTAGTCACAGGACCCCGAATCTCCTATCCTTATAGGAGAAGCCTAATTATAGTATTAACAAACTAAAATGGGTGTCTCGTTGGACATTCAGGTGCTGTAGGTCAAAGAATACTGAACAACAGTTTATAAAGGCTGGAAATTCTTACTCTTGGAAATAATTTTATAGCCTAATGTACACCCTTATTGGGTTAGTCACAGGACCCCGAATCTCCTATCCTTATAGGAGAAGCCTAATTATAGTATTAACAAACTAAAATGGGTGTCTCGTTGGACATTCAGGTGCTGTAGGTCAAAGAATACTGAACAACAGTTTATAAAGGCTGGAAATTCTTACTCTTGGAAATAATTTTATAGCCTAATGTACACCCTTATTGGGTTAGTCACAGGACCCCGAATCTCCTATCCTTATAGGAGAAGCCTAATTATAGTATTAACAAACTAAAATGGGTGTCTCGTTGGACATTCAGGTGCTGTAGGTCAAAGAATACTGAACAACAGTTTATAAAGGCTGGAAATTCTTACTCTTGGAAATAATTTTATAGCCTAATGTACACCCTTATTGGGTTAGTCACAGGACCCCGAATCTCCTATCCTTATAGGAGAAGCCTAATTATAGTATTAACAAACTAAAATGGGTGTCTCGTTGGACATTCAGGTGCTGTAGGTCAAAGAATACTGAACAACAGTTTATAAAGGCTGGAAATTCTTACTCTTGGAAATAATTTTATAGCCTAATGTACACCCTTATTGGGTTAGTCACAGGACCCCGAATCTCCTATCCTTATAGGAGAAGCCTAATTATAGTATTAACAAACTAAAATGGGTGTCTCGTTGGACATTCAGGTGCTGTAGGTCAAAGAATACTGAACAACAGTTTATAAAGGCTGGAAATTCTTACTCTTGGAAATAATTTTATAGCCTAATGTACACCCTTATTGGGTTAGTCACAGGACCCCGAATCTCCTATCCTTATAGGAGAAGCCTAATTATAGTATTAACAAACTAAAATGGGTGTCTCGTTGGACATTCAGGTGCTGTAGGTCAAAGAATACTGAACAACAGTTTATAAAGGCTGGAAATTCTTACTCTTGGAAATAATTTTATAGCCTAATGTACACCCTTATTGGGTTAGTCACAGGACCCCGAATCTCCTATCCTTATAGGAGAAGCCTAATTATAGTATTAACAAACTAAAATGGGTGTCTCGTTGGACATTCAGGTGCTGTAGGTCAAAGAATACTGAACAACAGTTTATAAAGGCTGGAAATTCTTACTCTTGGAAATAATTTTATAGCCTAATGTACACCCTTATTGGGTTAGTCACAGGACCCCGAATCTCCTATCCTTATAGGAGAAGCCTAATTATAGTATTAACAAACTAAAATGGGTGTCTCGTTGGACATTCAGGTGCTGTAGGTCAAAGAATACTGAACAACAGTTTATAAAGGCTGGAAATTCTTACTCTTGGAAATAATTTTATAGCCTAATGTACACCCTTATTGGGTTAGTCACAGGACCCCGAATCTCCTATCCTTATAGGAGAAGCCTAATTATAGTATTAACAAACTAAAATGGGTGTCTCGTTGGACATTCAGGTGCTGTAGGTCAAAGAATACTGAACAACAGTTTATAAAGGCTGGAAATTCTTACTCTTGGAAATAATTTTATAGCCTAATGTACACCCTTATTGGGTTAGTCACAGGACCCCGAATCTCCTATCCTTATAGGAGAAGCCTAATTATAGTATTAACAAACTAAAATGGGTGTCTCGTTGGACATTCAGGTGCTGTAGGTCAAAGAATACTGAACAACAGTTTATAAAGGCTGGAAATTCTTACTCTTGGAAATAATTTTATAGCCTAATGTACACCCTTATTGGGTTAGTCACAGGACCCCGAATCTCCTATCCTTATAGGAGAAGCCTAATTATAGTATTAACAAACTAAAATGGGTGTCTCGTTGGACATTCAGGTGCTGTAGGTCAAAGAATACTGAACAACAGTTTATAAAGGCTGGAAATTCTTACTCTTGGAAATAATTTTATAGCCTAATGTACACCCTTATTGGGTTAGTCACAGGACCCCGAATCTCCTATCCTTATAGGAGAAGCCTAATTATAGTATTAACAAACTAAAATGGGTG
This sequence comes from Ambrosia x helenae, assembly GCA_030844895.1. Taxonomy (NCBI): domain Eukaryota; kingdom Viridiplantae; phylum Streptophyta; class Magnoliopsida; order Asterales; family Asteraceae; genus Ambrosia; species Ambrosia x helenae. Next base: position 83,516 of record JAUTDX010007446.1, on the reverse strand, counting down.
TCTCGTTGGACATTCAGGTGCTGTAGGTCAAAGAATACTGAACAACAGTTTATAAAGGCTGGAAATTCTTACTCTTGGAAATAATTTTATAGCCTAATGTACACCCTTATTGGGTTAGTCACAGGACCCCGAATCTCCTATCCTTATAGGAGAAGCCTAATTATAGTATTAACAAACTAAAATGGGTGTCTCGTTGGACATTCAGGTGCTGTAGGTCAAAGAATACTGAACAACAGTTTATAAAGGCTGGAAATTCTTACTCTTGGAAATAATTTTATAGCCTAATGTACACCCTTATTGGGTTAGTCACAGGACCCCGAATCTCCTATCCTTATAGGAGAAGCCTAATTATAGTATTAACAAACTAAAATGGGTGTCTCGTTGGACATTCAGGTGCTGTAGGTCAAAGAATACTGAACAACAGTTTATAAAGGCTGGAAATTCTTACTCTTGGAAATAATTTTATAGCCTAATGTACACCCTTATTGGGTTAGTCACAGGACCCCGAATCTCCTATCCTTATAGGAGAAGCCTAATTATAGTATTAACAAACTAAAATGGGTGTCTCGTTGGACATTCAGGTGCTGTAGGTCAAAGAATACTGAACAACAGTTTATAAAGGCTGGAAATTCTTACTCTTGGAAATAATTTTATAGCCTAATGTACACCCTTATTGGGTTAGTCACAGGACCCCGAATCTCCTATCCTTATAGGAGAAGCCTAATTATAGTATTAACAAACTAAAATGGGTGTCTCGTTGGACATTCAGGTGCTGTAGGTCAAAGAATACTGAACAACAGTTTATAAAGGCTGGAAATTCTTACTCTTGGAAATAATTTTATAGCCTAATGTACACCCTTATTGGGTTAGTCACAGGACCCCGAATCTCCTATCCTTATAGGAGAAGCCTAATTATAGTATTAACAAACTAAAATGGGTGTCTCGTTGGACATTCAGGTGCTGTAGGTCAAAGAATACTGAACAACAGTTTATAAAGGCTGGAAATTCTTACTCTTGGAAATAATTTTATAGCCTAATGTACACCCTTATTGGGTTAGTCACAGGACCCCGAATCTCCTATCCTTATAGGAGAAGCCTAATTATAGTATTAACAAACTAAAATGGGTGTCTCGTTGGACATTCAGGTGCTGTAGGTCAAAGAATACTGAACAACAGTTTATAAAGGCTGGAAATTCTTACTCTTGGAAATAATTTTATAGCCTAATGTACACCCTTATTGGGTTAGTCACAGGACCCCGAATCTCCTATCCTTATAGGAGAAGCCTAATTATAGTATTAACAAACTAAAATGGGTGTCTCGTTGGACATTCAGGTGCTGTAGGTCAAAGAATACTGAACAACAGTTTATAAAGGCTGGAAATTCTTACTCTTGGAAATAATTTTATAGCCTAATGTACACCCTTATTGGGTTAGTCACAGGACCCCGAATCTCCTATCCTTATAGGAGAAGCCTAATTATAGTATTAACAAACTAAAATGGGTGTCTCGTTGGACATTCAGGTGCTGTAGGTCAAAGAATACTGAACAACAGTTTATAAAGGCTGGAAATTCTTACTCTTGGAAATAATTTTATAGCCTAATGTACACCCTTATTGGGTTAGTCACAGGACCCCGAATCTCCTATCCTTATAGGAGAAGCCTAATTATAGTATTAACAAACTAAAATGGGTGTCTCGTTGGACATTCAGGTGCTGTAGGTCAAAGAATACTGAACAACAGTTTATAAAGGCTGGAAATTCTTACTCTTGGAAATAATTTTATAGCCTAATGTACACCCTTATTGGGTTAGTCACAGGACCCCGAATCTCCTATCCTTATAGGAGAAGCCTAATTATAGTATTAACAAACTAAAATGGGTGTCTCGTTGGACATTCAGGTGCTGTAGGTCAAAGAATACTGAACAACAGTTTATAAAGGCTGGAAATTCTTACTCTTGGAAATAATTTTATAGCCTAATGTACACCCTTATTGGGTTAGTCACAGGACCCCGAATCTCCTATCCTTATAGGAGAAGCCTAATTATAGTATTAACAAACTAAAATGGGTGTCTCGTTGGACATTCAGGTGCTGTAGGTCAAAGAATACTGAACAACAGTTTATAAAGGCTGGAAATTCTTACTCTTGGAAATAATTTTATAGCCTAATGTACACCCTTATTGGGTTAGTCACAGGACCCCGAATCTCCTATCCTTATAGGAGAAGCCTAATTATAGTATTAACAAACTAAAATGGGTGTCTCGTTGGACATTCAGGTGCTGTAGGTCAAAGAATACTGAACAACAGTTTATAAAGGCTGGAAATTCTTACTCTTGGAAATAATTTTATAGCCTAATGTACACCCTTATTGGGTTAGTCACAGGACCCCGAATCTCCTATCCTTATAGGAGAAGCCTAATTATAGTATTAACAAACTAAAATGGGTGTCTCGTTGGACATTCAGGTGCTGTAGGTCAAAGAATACTGAACAACAGTTTATAAAGGCTGGAAATTCTTACTCTTGGAAATAATTTTATAGCCTAATGTACACCCTTATTGGGTTAGTCACAGGACCCCGAATCTCCTATCCTTATAGGAGAAGCCTAATTATAGTATTAACAAACTAAAATGGGTGTCTCGTTGGACATTCAGGTGCTGTAGGTCAAAGAATACTGAACAACAGTTTATAAAGGCTGGAAATTCTTACTCTTGGAAATAATTTTATAGCCTAATGTACACCCTTATTGGGTTAGTCACAGGACCCCGAATCTCCTATCCTTATAGGAGAAGCCTAATTATAGTATTAACAAACTAAAATGGGTGTCTCGTTGGACATTCAGGTGCTGTAGGTCAAAGAATACTGAACAACAGTTTATAAAGGCTGGAAATTCTTACTCTTGGAAATAATTTTATAGCCTAATGTACACCCTTATTGGGTTAGTCACAGGACCCCGAATCTCCTATCCTTATAGGAGAAGCCTAATTATAGTATTAACAAACTAAAATGGGTGTCTCGTTGGACATTCAGGTGCTGTAGGTCAAAGAATACTGAACAACAGTTTATAAAGGCTGGAAATTCTTACTCTTGGAAATAATTTTATAGCCTAATGTACACCCTTATTGGGTTAGTCACAGGACCCCGAATCTCCTATCCTTATAGGAGAAGCCTAATTATAGTATTAACAAACTAAAATGGGTGTCTCGTTGGACATTCAGGTGCTGTAGGTCAAAGAATACTGAACAACAGTTTATAAAGGCTGGAAATTCTTACTCTTGGAAATAATTTTATAGCCTAATGTACACCCTTATTGGGTTAGTCACAGGACCCCGAATCTCCTATCCTTATAGGAGAAGCCTAATTATAGTATTAACAAACTAAAATGGGTGTCTCGTTGGACATTCAGGTGCTGTAGGTCAAAGAATACTGAACAACAGTTTATAAAGGCTGGAAATTCTTACTCTTGGAAATAATTTTATAGCCTAATGTACACCCTTATTGGGTTAGTCACAGGACCCCGAATCTCCTATCCTTATAGGAGAAGCCTAATTATAGTATTAACAAACTAAAATGGGTGTCTCGTTGGACATTCAGGTGCTGTAGGTCAAAGAATACTGAACAACAGTTTATAAAGGCTGGAAATTCTTACTCTTGGAAATAATTTTATAGCCTAATGTACACCCTTATTGGGTTAGTCACAGGACCCCGAATCTCCTATCCTTATAGGAGAAGCCTAATTATAGTATTAACAAACTAAAATGGGTGTCTCGTTGGACATTCAGGTGCTGTAGGTCAAAGAATACTGAACAACAGTTTATAAAGGCTGGAAATTCTTACTCTTGGAAATAATTTTATAGCCTAATGTACACCCTTATTGGGTTAGTCACAGGACCCCGAATCTCCTATCCTTATAGGAGAAGCCTAATTATAGTATTAACAAACTAAAATGGGTGTCTCGTTGGACATTCAGGTGCTGTAGGTCAAAGAATACTGAACAACAGTTTATAAAGGCTGGAAATTCTTACTCTTGGAAATAATTTTATAGCCTAATGTACACCCTTATTGGGTTAGTCACAGGACCCCGAATCTCCTATCCTTATAGGAGAAGCCTAATTATAGTATTAACAAACTAAAATGGGTGTCTCGTTGGACATTCAGGTGCTGTAGGTCAAAGAATACTGAACAACAGTTTATAAAGGCTGGAAATTCTTACTCTTGGAAATAATTTTATAGCCTAATGTACACCCTTATTGGGTTAGTCACAGGACCCCGAATCTCCTATCCTTATAGGAGAAGCCTAATTATAGTATTAACAAACTAAAATGGGTGTCTCGTTGGACATTCAGGTGCTGTAGGTCAAAGAATACTGAACAACAGTTTATAAAGGCTGGAAATTCTTACTCTTGGAAATAATTTTATAGCCTAATGTACACCCTTATTGGGTTAGTCACAGGACCCCGAATCTCCTATCCTTATAGGAGAAGCCTAATTATAGTATTAACAAACTAAAATGGGTGTCTCGTTGGACATTCAGGTGCTGTAGGTCAAAGAATACTGAACAACAGTTTATAAAGGCTGGAAATTCTTACTCTTGGAAATAATTTTATAGCCTAATGTACACCCTTATTGGGTTAGTCACAGGACCCCGAATCTCCTATCCTTATAGGAGAAGCCTAATTATAGTATTAACAAACTAAAATGGGTGTCTCGTTGGACATTCAGGTGCTGTAGGTCAAAGAATACTGAACAACAGTTTATAAAGGCTGGAAATTCTTACTCTTGGAAATAATTTTATAGCCTAATGTACACCCTTATTGGGTTAGTCACAGGACCCCGAATCTCCTATCCTTATAGGAGAAGCCTAATTATAGTATTAACAAACTAAAATGGGTGTCTCGTTGGACATTCAGGTGCTGTAGGTCAAAGAATACTGAACAACAGTTTATAAAGGCTGGAAATTCTTACTCTTGGAAATAATTTTATAGCCTAATGTACACCCTTATTGGGTTAGTCACAGGACCCCGAATCTCCTATCCTTATAGGAGAAGCCTAATTATAGTATTAACAAACTAAAATGGGTGTCTCGTTGGACATTCAGGTGCTGTAGGTCAAAGAATACTGAACAACAGTTTATAAAGGCTGGAAATTCTTACTCTTGGAAATAATTTTATAGCCTAATGTACACCCTTATTGGGTTAGTCACAGGACCCCGAATCTCCTATCCTTATAGGAGAAGCCTAATTATAGTATTAACAAACTAAAATGGGTGTCTCGTTGGACATTCAGGTGCTGTAGGTCAAAGAATACTGAACAACAGTTTATAAAGGCTGGAAATTCTTACTCTTGGAAATAATTTTATAGCCTAATGTACACCCTTATTGGGTTAGTCACAGGACCCCGAATCTCCTATCCTTATAGGAGAAGCCTAATTATAGTATTAACAAACTAAAATGGGTGTCTCGTTGGACATTCAGGTGCTGTAGGTCAAAGAATACTGAACAACAGTTTATAAAGGCTGGAAATTCTTACTCTTGGAAATAATTTTATAGCCTAATGTACACCCTTATTGGGTTAGTCACAGGACCCCGAATCTCCTATCCTTATAGGAGAAGCCTAATTATAGTATTAACAAACTAAAATGGGTGTCTCGTTGGACATTCAGGTGCTGTAGGTCAAAGAATACTGAACAACAGTTTATAAAGGCTGGAAATTCTTACTCTTGGAAATAATTTTATAGCCTAATGTACACCCTTATTGGGTTAGTCACAGGACCCCGAATCTCCTATCCTTATAGGAGAAGCCTAATTATAGTATTAACAAACTAAAATGGGTGTCTCGTTGGACATTCAGGTGCTGTAGGTCAAAGAATACTGAACAACAGTTTATAAAGGCTGGAAATTCTTACTCTTGGAAATAATTTTATAGCCTAATGTACACCCTTATTGGGTTAGTCACAGGACCCCGAATCTCCTATCCTTATAGGAGAAGCCTAATTATAGTATTAACAAACTAAAATGGGTGTCTCGTTGGACATTCAGGTGCTGTAGGTCAAAGAATACTGAACAACAGTTTATAAAGGCTGGAAATTCTTACTCTTGGAAATAATTTTATAGCCTAATGTACACCCTTATTGGGTTAGTCACAGGACCCCGAATCTCCTATCCTTATAGGAGAAGCCTAATTATAGTATTAACAAACTAAAATGGGTGTCTCGTTGGACATTCAGGTGCTGTAGGTCAAAGAATACTGAACAACAGTTTATAAAGGCTGGAAATTCTTACTCTTGGAAATAATTTTATAGCCTAATGTACACCCTTATTGGGTTAGTCACAGGACCCCGAATCTCCTATCCTTATAGGAGAAGCCTAATTATAGTATTAACAAACTAAAATGGGTGTCTCGTTGGACATTCAGGTGCTGTAGGTCAAAGAATACTGAACAACAGTTTATAAAGGCTGGAAATTCTTACTCTTGGAAATAATTTTATAGCCTAATGTACACCCTTATTGGGTTAGTCACAGGACCCCGAATCTCCTATCCTTATAGGAGAAGCCTAATTATAGTATTAACAAACTAAAATGGGTGTCTCGTTGGACATTCAGGTGCTGTAGGTCAAAGAATACTGAACAACAGTTTATAAAGGCTGGAAATTCTTACTCTTGGAAATAATTTTATAGCCTAATGTACACCCTTATTGGGTTAGTCACAGGACCCCGAATCTCCTATCCTTATAGGAGAAGCCTAATTATAGTATTAACAAACTAAAATGGGTGTCTCGTTGGACATTCAGGTGCTGTAGGTCAAAGAATACTGAACAACAGTTTATAAAGGCTGGAAATTCTTACTCTTGGAAATAATTTTATAGCCTAATGTACACCCTTATTGGGTTAGTCACAGGACCCCGAATCTCCTATCCTTATAGGAGAAGCCTAATTATAGTATTAACAAACTAAAATGGGTGTCTCGTTGGACATTCAGGTGCTGTAGGTCAAAGAATACTGAACAACAGTTTATAAAGGCTGGAAATTCTTACTCTTGGAAATAATTTTATAGCCTAATGTACACCCTTATTGGGTTAGTCACAGGACCCCGAATCTCCTATCCTTATAGGAGAAGCCTAATTATAGTATTAACAAACTAAAATGGGTGTCTCGTTGGACATTCAGGTGCTGTAGGTCAAAGAATACTGAACAACAGTTTATAAAGGCTGGAAATTCTTACTCTTGGAAATAATTTTATAGCCTAATGTACACCCTTATTGGGTTAGTCACAGGACCCCGAATCTCCTATCCTTATAGGAGAAGCCTAATTATAGTATTAACAAACTAAAATGGGTGTCTCGTTGGACATTCAGGTGCTGTAGGTCAAAGAATACTGAACAACAGTTTATAAAGGCTGGAAATTCTTACTCTTGGAAATAATTTTATAGCCTAATGTACACCCTTATTGGGTTAGTCACAGGACCCCGAATCTCCTATCCTTATAGGAGAAGCCTAATTATAGTATTAACAAACTAAAATGGGTGTCTCGTTGGACATTCAGGTGCTGTAGGTCAAAGAATACTGAACAACAGTTTATAAAGGCTGGAAATTCTTACTCTTGGAAATAATTTTATAGCCTAATGTACACCCTTATTGGGTTAGTCACAGGACCCCGAATCTCCTATCCTTATAGGAGAAGCCTAATTATAGTATTAACAAACTAAAATGGGTGTCTCGTTGGACATTCAGGTGCTGTAGGTCAAAGAATACTGAACAACAGTTTATAAAGGCTGGAAATTCTTACTCTTGGAAATAATTTTATAGCCTAATGTACACCCTTATTGGGTTAGTCACAGGACCCCGAATCTCCTATCCTTATAGGAGAAGCCTAATTATAGTATTAACAAACTAAAATGGGTGTCTCGTTGGACATTCAGGTGCTGTAGGTCAAAGAATACTGAACAACAGTTTATAAAGGCTGGAAATTCTTACTCTTGGAAATAATTTTATAGCCTAATGTACACCCTTATTGGGTTAGTCACAGGACCCCGAATCTCCTATCCTTATAGGAGAAGCCTAATTATAGTATTAACAAACTAAAATGGGTGTCTCGTTGGACATTCAGGTGCTGTAGGTCAAAGAATACTGAACAACAGTTTATAAAGGCTGGAAATTCTTACTCTTGGAAATAATTTTATAGCCTAATGTACACCCTTATTGGGTTAGTCACAGGACCCCGAATCTCCTATCCTTATAGGAGAAGCCTAATTATAGTATTAACAAACTAAAATGGGTGTCTCGTTGGACATTCAGGTGCTGTAGGTCAAAGAATACTGAACAACAGTTTATAAAGGCTGGAAATTCTTACTCTTGGAAATAATTTTATAGCCTAATGTACACCCTTATTGGGTTAGTCACAGGACCCCGAATCTCCTATCCTTATAGGAGAAGCCTAATTATAGTATTAACAAACTAAAATGGGTGTCTCGTTGGACATTCAGGTGCTGTAGGTCAAAGAATACTGAACAACAGTTTATAAAGGCTGGAAATTCTTACTCTTGGAAATAATTTTATAGCCTAATGTACACCCTTATTGGGTTAGTCACAGGACCCCGAATCTCCTATCCTTATAGGAGAAGCCTAATTATAGTATTAACAAACTAAAATGGGTGTCTCGTTGGACATTCAGGTGCTGTAGGTCAAAGAATACTGAACAACAGTTTATAAAGGCTGGAAATTCTTACTCTTGGAAATAATTTTATAGCCTAATGTACACCCTTATTGGGTTAGTCACAGGACCCCGAATCTCCTATCCTTATAGGAGAAGCCTAATTATAGTATTAACAAACTAAAATGGGTGTCTCGTTGGACATTCAGGTGCTGTAGGTCAAAGAATACTGAACAACAGTTTATAAAGGCTGGAAATTCTTACTCTTGGAAATAATTTTATAGCCTAATGTACACCCTTATTGGGTTAGTCACAGGACCCCGAATCTCCTATCCTTATAGGAGAAGCCTAATTATAGTATTAACAAACTAAAATGGGTGTCTCGTTGGACATTCAGGTGCTGTAGGTCAAAGAATACTGAACAACAGTTTATAAAGGCTGGAAATTCTTACTCTTGGAAATAATTTTATAGCCTAATGTACACCCTTATTGGGTTAGTCACAGGACCCCGAATCTCCTATCCTTATAGGAGAAGCCTAATTATAGTATTAACAAACTAAAATGGGTGTCTCGTTGGACATTCAGGTGCTGTAGGTCAAAGAATACTGAACAACAGTTTATAAAGGCTGGAAATTCTTACTCTTGGAAATAATTTTATAGCCTAATGTACACCCTTATTGGGTTAGTCACAGGACCCCGAATCTCCTATCCTTATAGGAGAAGCCTAATTATAGTATTAACAAACTAAAATGGGTGTCTCGTTGGACATTCAGGTGCTGTAGGTCAAAGAATACTGAACAACAGTTTATAAAGGCTGGAAATTCTTACTCTTGGAAATAATTTTATAGCCTAATGTACACCCTTATTGGGTTAGTCACAGGACCCCGAATCTCCTATCCTTATAGGAGAAGCCTAATTATAGTATTAACAAACTAAAATGGGTGTCTCGTTGGACATTCAGGTGCTGTAGGTCAAAGAATACTGAACAACAGTTTATAAAGGCTGGAAATTCTTACTCTTGGAAATAATTTTATAGCCTAATGTACACCCTTATTGGGTTAGTCACAGGACCCCGAATCTCCTATCCTTATAGGAGAAGCCTAATTATAGTATTAACAAACTAAAATGGGTGTCTCGTTGGACATTCAGGTGCTGTAGGTCAAAGAATACTGAACAACAGTTTATAAAGGCTGGAAATTCTTACTCTTGGAAATAATTTTATAGCCTAATGTACACCCTTATTGGGTTAGTCACAGGACCCCGAATCTCCTATCCTTATAGGAGAAGCCTAATTATAGTATTAACAAACTAAAATGGGTGTCTCGTTGGACATTCAGGTGCTGTAGGTCAAAGAATACTGAACAACAGTTTATAAAGGCTGGAAATTCTTACTCTTGGAAATAATTTTATAGCCTAATGTACACCCTTATTGGGTTAGTCACAGGACCCCGAATCTCCTATCCTTATAGGAGAAGCCTAATTATAGTATTAACAAACTAAAATGGGTGTCTCGTTGGACATTCAGGTGCTGTAGGTCAAAGAATACTGAACAACAGTTTATAAAGGCTGGAAATTCTTACTCTTGGAAATAATTTTATAGCCTAATGTACACCCTTATTGGGTTAGTCACAGGACCCCGAATCTCCTATCCTTATAGGAGAAGCCTAATTATAGTATTAACAAACTAAAATGGGTGTCTCGTTGGACATTCAGGTGCTGTAGGTCAAAGAATACTGAACAACAGTTTATAAAGGCTGGAAATTCTTACTCTTGGAAATAATTTTATAGCCTAATGTACACCCTTATTGGGTTAGTCACAGGACCCCGAATCTCCTATCCTTATAGGAGAAGCCTAATTATAGTATTAACAAACTAAAATGGGTGTCTCGTTGGACATTCAGGTGCTGTAGGTCAAAGAATACTGAACAACAGTTTATAAAGGCTGGAAATTCTTACTCTTGGAAATAATTTTATAGCCTAATGTACACCCTTATTGGGTTAGTCACAGGACCCCGAATCTCCTATCCTTATAGGAGAAGCCTAATTATAGTATTAACAAACTAAAATGGGTGTCTCGTTGGACATTCAGGTGCTGTAGGTCAAAGAATACTGAACAACAGTTTATAAAGGCTGGAAATTCTTACTCTTGGAAATAATTTTATAGCCTAATGTACACCCTTATTGGGTTAGTCACAGGACCCCGAATCTCCTATCCTTATAGGAGAAGCCTAATTATAGTATTAACAAACTAAAATGGGTGTCTCGTTGGACATTCAGGTGCTGTAGGTCAAAGAATACTGAACAACAGTTTATAAAGGCTGGAAATTCTTACTCTTGGAAATAATTTTATAGCCTAATGTACACCCTTATTGGGTTAGTCACAGGACCCCGAATCTCCTATCCTTATAGGAGAAGCCTAATTATAGTATTAACAAACTAAAATGGGTGTCTCGTTGGACATTCAGGTGCTGTAGGTCAAAGAATACTGAACAACAGTTTATAAAGGCTGGAAATTCTTACTCTTGGAAATAATTTTATAGCCTAATGTACACCCTTATTGGGTTAGTCACAGGACCCCGAATCTCCTATCCTTATAGGAGAAGCCTAATTATAGTATTAACAAACTAAAATGGGTGTCTCGTTGGACATTCAGGTGCTGTAGGTCAAAGAATACTGAACAACAGTTTATAAAGGCTGGAAATTCTTACTCTTGGAAATAATTTTATAGCCTAATGTACACCCTTATTGGGTTAGTCACAGGACCCCGAATCTCCTATCCTTATAGGAGAAGCCTAATTATAGTATTAACAAACTAAAATGGGTGTCTCGTTGGACATTCAGGTGCTGTAGGTCAAAGAATACTGAACAACAGTTTATAAAGGCTGGAAATTCTTACTCTTGGAAATAATTTTATAGCCTAATGTACACCCTTATTGGGTTAGTCACAGGACCCCGAATCTCCTATCCTTATAGGAGAAGCCTAATTATAGTATTAACAAACTAAAATGGGTGTCTCGTTGGACATTCAGGTGCTGTAGGTCAAAGAATACTGAACAACAGTTTATAAAGGCTGGAAATTCTTACTCTTGGAAATAATTTTATAGCCTAATGTACACCCTTATTGGGTTAGTCACAGGACCCCGAATCTCCTATCCTTATAGGAGAAGCCTAATTATAGTATTAACAAACTAAAATGGGTGTCTCGTTGGACATTCAGGTGCTGTAGGTCAAAGAATACTGAACAACAGTTTATAAAGGCTGGAAATTCTTACTCTTGGAAATAATTTTATAGCCTAATGTACACCCTTATTGGGTTAGTCACAGGACCCCGAATCTCCTATCCTTATAGGAGAAGCCTAATTATAGTATTAACAAACTAAAATGGGTGTCTCGTTGGACATTCAGGTGCTGTAGGTCAAAGAATACTGAACAACAGTTTATAAAGGCTGGAAATTCTTACTCTTGGAAATAATTTTATAGCCTAATGTACACCCTTATTGGGTTAGTCACAGGACCCCGAATCTCCTATCCTTATAGGAGAAGCCTAATTATAGTATTAACAAACTAAAATGGGTGTCTCGTTGGACATTCAGGTGCTGTAGGTCAAAGAATACTGAACAACAGTTTATAAAGGCTGGAAATTCTTACTCTTGGAAATAATTTTATAGCCTAATGTACACCCTTATTGGGTTAGTCACAGGACCCCGAATCTCCTATCCTTATAGGAGAAGCCTAATTATAGTATTAACAAACTAAAATGGGTGTCTCGTTGGACATTCAGGTGCTGTAGGTCAAAGAATACTGAACAACAGTTTATAAAGGCTGGAAATTCTTACTCTTGGAAATAATTTTATAGCCTAATGTACACCCTTATTGGGTTAGTCACAGGACCCCGAATCTCCTATCCTTATAGGAGAAGCCTAATTATAGTATTAACAAACTAAAATGGGTGTCTCGTTGGACATTCAGGTGCTGTAGGTCAAAGAATACTGAACAACAGTTTATAAAGGCTGGAAATTCTTACTCTTGGAAATAATTTTATAGCCTAATGTACACCCTTATTGGGTTAGTCACAGGACCCCGAATCTCCTATCCTTATAGGAGAAGCCTAATTATAGTATTAACAAACTAAAATGGGTGTCTCGTTGGACATTCAGGTGGTGTAGGTCAAAGAATACTGAACAACAGTTTATAAAGGCTGGAAATTCTTACTCTTGGAAATAATTTTATAGCCTAATGTACACCCTTATTGGGTTAGTCACAGGACCCCGAATCTCCTATCCTTATAGGAGAAGCCTAATTATAGTATTAACAAACTAAAATGGGTGTCTCGTTGGACATTCAGGTGCTGTAGGTCAAAGAATACTGAACAACAGTTTATAAAGGCTGGAAATTCTTACTCTTGGAAATAATTTTATAGCCTAATGTACACCCTTATTGGGTTAGTCACAGGACCCCGAATCTCCTATCCTTATAGGAGAAGCCTAATTATAGTATTAACAAACTAAAATGGGTGTCTCGTTGGACATTCAGGTGCTGTAGGTCAAAGAATACTGAACAACAGTTTATAAAGGCTGGAAATTCTTACTCTTGGAAATAATTTTATAGCCTAATGTACACCCTTATTGGGTTAGTCACAGGACCCCGAATCTCCTATCCTTATAGGAGAAGCCTAATTATAGTATTAACAAACTAAAATGGGTGTCTCGTTGGACATTCAGGTGCTGTAGGTCAAAGAATACTGAACAACAGTTTATAAAGGCTGGAAATTCTTACTCTTGGAAATAATTTTATAGCCTAATGTACACCCTTATTGGGTTAGTCACAGGACCCCGAATCTCCTATCCTTATAGGAGAAGCCTAATTATAGTATTAACAAACTAAAATGGGTGTCTCGTTGGACATTCAGGTGCTGTAGGTCAAAGAATACTGAACAACAGTTTATAAAGGCTGGAAATTCTTACTCTTGGAAATAATTTTATAGCCTAATGTACACCCTTATTGGGTTAGTCACAGGACCCCGAATCTCCTATCCTTATAGGAGAAGCCTAATTATAGTATTAACAAACTAAAATGGGTGTCTCGTTGGACATTCAGGTGCTGTAGGTCAAAGAATACTGAACAACAGTTTATAAAGGCTGGAAATTCTTACTCTTGGAAATAATTTTATAGCCTAATGTACACCCTTATTGGGTTAGTCACAGGACCCCGAATCTCCTATCCTTATAGGAGAAGCCTAATTATAGTATTAACAAACTAAAATGGGTGTCTCGTTGGACATTCAGGTGGTGTAGGTCAAAGAATACTGAACAACAGTTTATAAAGGCTGGAAATTCTTACTCTTGGAAATAATTTTATAGCCTAATGTACACCCTTATTGGGTTAGTCACAGGACCCCGAATCTCCTATCCTTATAGGAGAAGCCTAATTATAGTATTAACAAACTAAAATGGGTGTCTCGTTGGACATTCAGGTGCTGTAGGTCAAAGAATACTGAACAACAGTTTATAAAGGCTGGAAATTCTTACTCTTGGAAATAATTTTATAGCCTAATGTACACCCTTATTGGGTTAGTCACAGGACCCCGAATCTCCTATCCTTATAGGAGAAGCCTAATTATAGTATTAACAAACTAAAATGGGTGTCTCGTTGGACATTCAGGTGGTGTAGGTCAAAGAATACTGAACAACAGTTTATAAAGGCTGGAAATTCTTACTCTTGGAAATAATTTTATAGCCTAATGTACACCCTTATTGGGTTAGTCACAGGACCCCGAATCTCCTATCCTTATAGGAGAAGCCTAATTATAGTATTAACAAACTAAAATGGGTGTCTCGTTGGACATTCAGGTGCTGTAGGTCAAAGAATACTGAACAACAGTTTATAAAGGCTGGAAATTCTTACTCTTGGAAATAATTTTATAGCCTAATGTACACCCTTATTGGGTTAGTCACAGGACCCCGAATCTCCTATCCTTATAGGAGAAGCCTAATTATAGTATTAACAAACTAAAATGGGTGTCTCGTTGGACATTCAGGTGCTGTAGGTCAAAGAATACTGAACAACAGTTTATAAAGGCTGGAAATTCTTACTCTTGGAAATAATTTTATAGCCTAATGTACACCCTTATTGGGTTAGTCACAGGACCCCGAATCTCCTATCCTTATAGGAGAAGCCTAATTATAGTATTAACAAACTAAAATGGGTGTCTCGTTGGACATTCAGGTGCTGTAGGTCAAAGAATACTGAACAACAGTTTATAAAGGCTGGAAATTCTTACTCTTGGAAATAATTTTATAGCCTAATGTACACCCTTATTGGGTTAGTCACAGGACCCCGAATCTCCTATCCTTATAGGAGAAGCCTAATTATAGTATTAACAAACTAAAATGGGTGTCTCGTTGGACATTCAGGTGCTGTAGGTCAAAGAATACTGAACAACAGTTTATAAAGGCTGGAAATTCTTACTCTTGGAAATAATTTTATAGCCTAATGTACACCCTTATTGGGTTAGTCACAGGACCCCGAATCTCCTATCCTTATAGGAGAAGCCTAATTATAGTATTAACAAACTAAAATGGGTGTCTCGTTGGACATTCAGGTGCTGTAGGTCAAAGAATACTGAACAACAGTTTATAAAGGCTGGAAATTCTTACTCTTGGAAATAATTTTATAGCCTAATGTACACCCTTATTGGGTTAGTCACAGGACCCCGAATCTCCTATCCTTATAGGAGAAGCCTAATTATAGTATTAACAAACTAAAATGGGTGTCTCGTTGGACATTCAGGTGGTGTAGGTCAAAGAATACTGAACAACAGTTTATAAAGGCTGGAAATTCTTACTCTTGGAAATAATTTTATAGCCTAATGTACACCCTTATTGGGTTAGTCACAGGACCCCGAATCTCCTATCCTTATAGGAGAAGCCTAATTATAGTATTAACAAACTAAAATGGGTGTCTCGTTGGACATTCAGGTGCTGTAGGTCAAAGAATACTGAACAACAGTTTATAAAGGCTGGAAATTCTTACTCTTGGAAATAATTTTATAGCCTAATGTACACCCTTATTGGGTTAGTCACAGGACCCCGAATCTCCTATCCTTATAGGAGAAGCCTAATTATAGTATTAACAAACTAAAATGGGTGTCTCGTTGGACATTCAGGTGCTGTAGGTCAAAGAATACTGAACAACAGTTTATAAAGGCTGGAAATTCTTACTCTTGGAAATAATTTTATAGCCTAATGTACACCCTTATTGGGTTAGTCACAGGACCCCGAATCTCCTATCCTTATAGGAGAAGCCTAATTATAGTATTAACAAACTAAAATGGGTGTCTCGTTGGACATTCAGGTGCTGTAGGTCAAAGAATACTGAACAACAGTTTATAAAGGCTGGAAATTCTTACTCTTGGAAATAATTTTATAGCCTAATGTACACCCTTATTGGGTTAGTCACAGGACCCCGAATCTCCTATCCTTATAGGAGAAGCCTAATTATAGTATTAACAAACTAAAATGGGTGTCTCGTTGGACATTCAGGTGCTGTAGGTCAAAGAATACTGAACAACAGTTTATAAAGGCTGGAAATTCTTACTCTTGGAAATAATTTTATAGCCTAATGTACACCCTTATTGGGTTAGTCACAGGACCCCGAATCTCCTATCCTTATAGGAGAAGCCTAATTATAGTATTAACAAACTAAAATGGGTGTCTCGTTGGACATTCAGGTGGTGTAGGTCAAAGAATACTGAACAACAGTTTATAAAGGCTGGAAATTCTTACTCTTGGAAATAATTTTATAGCCTAATGTACACCCTTATTGGGTTAGTCACAGGACCCCGAATCTCCTATCCTTATAGGAGAAGCCTAATTATAGTATTAACAAACTAAAATGGGTGTCTCGTTGGACATTCAGGTGCTGTAGGTCAAAGAATACTGAACAACAGTTTATAAAGGCTGGAAATTCTTACTCTTGGAAATAATTTTATAGCCTAATGTACACCCTTATTGGGTTAGTCACAGGACCCCGAATCTCCTATCCTTATAGGAGAAGCCTAATTATAGTATTAACAAACTAAAATGGGTGTCTCGTTGGACATTCAGGTGCTGTAGGTCAAAGAATACTGAACAACAGTTTATAAAGGCTGGAAATTCTTACTCTTGGAAATAATTTTATAGCCTAATGTACACCCTTATTGGGTTAGTCACAGGACCCCGAATCTCCTATCCTTATAGGAGAAGCCTAATTATAGTATTAACAAACTAAAATGGGTGTCTCGTTGGACATTCAGGTGCTGTAGGTCAAAGAATACTGAACAACAGTTTATAAAGGCTGGAAATTCTTACTCTTGGAAATAATTTTATAGCCTAATGTACACCCTTATTGGGTTAGTCACAGGACCCCGAATCTCCTATCCTTATAGGAGAAGCCTAATTATAGTATTAACAAACTAAAATGGGTGTCTCGTTGGACATTCAGGTGCTGTAGGTCAAAGAATACTGAACAACAGTTTATAAAGGCTGGAAATTCTTACTCTTGGAAATAATTTTATAGCCTAATGTACACCCTTATTGGGTTAGTCACAGGACCCCGAATCTCCTATCCTTATAGGAGAAGCCTAATTATAGTATTAACAAACTAAAATGGGTGTCTCGTTGGACATTCAGGTGCTGTAGGTCAAAGAATACTGAACAACAGTTTATAAAGGCTGGAAATTCTTACTCTTGGAAATAATTTTATAGCCTAATGTACACCCTTATTGGGTTAGTCACAGGACCCCGAATCTCCTATCCTTATAGGAGAAGCCTAATTATAGTATTAACAAACTAAAATGGGTGTCTCGTTGGACATTCAGGTGCTGTAGGTCAAAGAATACTGAACAACAGTTTATAAAGGCTGGAAATTCTTACTCTTGGAAATAATTTTATAGCCTAATGTACACCCTTATTGGGTTAGTCACAGGACCCCGAATCTCCTATCCTTATAGGAGAAGCCTAATTATAGTATTAACAAACTAAAATGGGTGTCTCGTTGGACATTCAGGTGCTGTAGGTCAAAGAATACTGAACAACAGTTTATAAAGGCTGGAAATTCTTACTCTTGGAAATAATTTTATAGCCTAATGTACACCCTTATTGGGTTAGTCACAGGACCCCGAATCTCCTATCCTTATAGGAGAAGCCTAATTATAGTATTAACAAACTAAAATGGGTGTCTCGTTGGACATTCAGGTGCTGTAGGTCAAAGAATACTGAACAACAGTTTATAAAGGCTGGAAATTCTTACTCTTGGAAATAATTTTATAGCCTAATGTACACCCTTATTGGGTTAGTCACAGGACCCCGAATCTCCTATCCTTATAGGAGAAGCCTAATTATAGTATTAACAAACTAAAATGGGTGTCTCGTTGGACATTCAGGTGCTGTAGGTCAAAGAATACTGAACAACAGTTTATAAAGGCTGGAAATTCTTACTCTTGGAAATAATTTTATAGCCTAATGTACACCCTTATTGGGTTAGTCACAGGACCCCGAATCTCCTATCCTTATAGGAGAAGCCTAATTATAGTATTAACAAACTAAAATGGGTGTCTCGTTGGACATTCAGGTGCTGTAGGTCAAAGAATACTGAACAACAGTTTATAAAGGCTGGAAATTCTTACTCTTGGAAATAATTTTATAGCCTAATGTACACCCTTATTGGGTTAGTCACAGGACCCCGAATCTCCTATCCTTATAGGAGAAGCCTAATTATAGTATTAACAAACTAAAATGGGTGTCTCGTTGGACATTCAGGTGCTGTAGGTCAAAGAATACTGAACAACAGTTTATAAAGGCTGGAAATTCTTACTCTTGGAAATAATTTTATAGCCTAATGTACACCCTTATTGGGTTAGTCACAGGACCCCGAATCTCCTATCCTTATAGGAGAAGCCTAATTATAGTATTAACAAACTAAAATGGGTGTCTCGTTGGACATTCAGGTGGTGTAGGTCAAAGAATACTGAACAACAGTTTATAAAGGCTGGAAATTCTTACTCTTGGAAATAATTTTATAGCCTAATGTACACCCTTATTGGGTTAGTCACAGGACCCCGAATCTCCTATCCTTATAGGAGAAGCCTAATTATAGTATTAACAAACTAAAATGGGTGTCTCGTTGGACATTCAGGTGCTGTAGGTCAAAGAATACTGAACAACAGTTTATAAAGGCTGGAAATTCTTACTCTTGGAAATAATTTTATAGCCTAATGTACACCCTTATTGGGTTAGTCACAGGACCCCGAATCTCCTATCCTTATAGGAGAAGCCTAATTATAGTATTAACAAACTAAAATGGGTGTCTCGTTGGACATTCAGGTGCTGTAGGTCAAAGAATACTGAACAACAGTTTATAAAGGCTGGAAATTCTTACTCTTGGAAATAATTTTATAGCCTAATGTACACCCTTATTGGGTTAGTCACAGGACCCCGAATCTCCTATCCTTATAGGAGAAGCCTAATTATAGTATTAACAAACTAAAATGGGTGTCTCGTTGGACATTCAGGTGCTGTAGGTCAAAGAATACTGAACAACAGTTTATAAAGGCTGGAAATTCTTACTCTTGGAAATAATTTTATAGCCTAATGTACACCCTTATTGGGTTAGTCACAGGACCCCGAATCTCCTATCCTTATAGGAGAAGCCTAATTATAGTATTAACAAACTAAAATGGGTGTCTCGTTGGACATTCAGGTGGTGTAGGTCAAAGAATACTGAACAACAGTTTATAAAGGCTGGAAATTCTTACTCTTGGAAATAATTTTATAGCCTAATGTACACCCTTATTGGGTTAGTCACAGGACCCCGAATCTCCTATCCTTATAGGAGAAGCCTAATTATAGTATTAACAAACTAAAATGGGTGTCTCGTTGGACATTCAGGTGCTGTAGGTCAAAGAATACTGAACAACAGTTTATAAAGGCTGGAAATTCTTACTCTTGGAAATAATTTTATAGCCTAATGTACACCCTTATTGGGTTAGTCACAGGACCCCGAATCTCCTATCCTTATAGGAGAAGCCTAATTATAGTATTAACAAACTAAAATGGGTGTCTCGTTGGACATTCAGGTGCTGTAGGTCAAAGAATACTGAACAACAGTTTATAAAGGCTGGAAATTCTTACTCTTGGAAATAATTTTATAGCCTAATGTACACCCTTATTGGGTTAGTCACAGGACCCCGAATCTCCTATCCTTATAGGAGAAGCCTAATTATAGTATTAACAAACTAAAATGGGTGTCTCGTTGGACATTCAGGTGCTGTAGGTCAAAGAATACTGAACAACAGTTTATAAAGGCTGGAAATTCTTACTCTTGGAAATAATTTTATAGCCTAATGTACACCCTTATTGGGTTAGTCACAGGACCCCGAATCTCCTATCCTTATAGGAGAAGCCTAATTATAGTATTAACAAACTAAAATGGGTGTCTCGTTGGACATTCAGGTGCTGTAGGTCAAAGAATACTGAACAACAGTTTATAAAGGCTGGAAATTCTTACTCTTGGAAATAATTTTATAGCCTAATGTACACCCTTATTGGGTTAGTCACAGGACCCCGAATCTCCTATCCTTATAGGAGAAGCCTAATTATAGTATTAACAAACTAAAATGGGTGTCTCGTTGGACATTCAGGTGGTGTAGGTCAAAGAATACTGAACAACAGTTTATAAAGGCTGGAAATTCTTACTCTTGGAAATAATTTTATAGCCTAATGTACACCCTTATTGGGTTAGTCACAGGACCCCGAATCTCCTATCCTTATAGGAGAAGCCTAATTATAGTATTAACAAACTAAAATGGGTGTCTCGTTGGACATTCAGGTGGTGTAGGTCAAAGAATACTGAACAACAGTTTATAAAGGCTGGAAATTCTTACTCTTGGAAATAATTTTATAGCCTAATGTACACCCTTATTGGGTTAGTCACAGGACCCCGAATCTCCTATCCTTATAGGAGAAGCCTAATTATAGTATTAACAAACTAAAATGGGTGTCTCGTTGGACATTCAGGTGGTGTAGGTCAAAGAATACTGAACAACAGTTTATAAAGGCTGGAAATTCTTACTCTTGGAAATAATTTTATAGCCTAATGTACACCCTTATTGGGTTAGTCACAGGACCCCGAATCTCCTATCCTTATAGGAGAAGCCTAATTATAGTATTAACAAACTAAAATGGGTGTCTCGTTGGACATTCAGGTGCTGTAGGTCAAAGAATACTGAACAACAGTTTATAAAGGCTGGAAATTCTTACTCTTGGAAATAATTTTATAGCCTAATGTACACCCTTATTGGGTTAGTCACAGGACCCCGAATCTCCTATCCTTATAGGAGAAGCCTAATTATAGTATTAACAAACTAAAATGGGTGTCTCGTTGGACATTCAGGTGTGTAGGTCAAAGAATACTGAACAACAGTTTATAAAGGCTGGAAATTCTTACTCTTGGAAATAATTTTATAGCCTAATGTACACCCTTATTGGGTTAGTCACAGGACCCCGAATCTCCTATCCTTATAGGAGAAGCCTAATTATAGTATTAACAAACTAAAATGGGTGTCTCGTTGGACATTCAGGTGCTGTAGGTCAAAGAATACTGAACAACAGTTTATAAAGGCTGGAAATTCTTACTCTTGGAAATAATTTTATAGCCTAATGTACACCCTTATTGGGTTAGTCACAGGACCCCGAATCTCCTATCCTTATAGGAGAAGCCTAATTATAGTATTAACAAACTAAAATGGGTGTCTCGTTGGACATTCAGGTGCTGTAGGTCAAAGAATACTGAACAACAGTTTATAAAGGCTGGAAATTCTTACTCTTGGAAATAATTTTATAGCCTAATGTACACCCTTATTGGGTTAGTCACAGGACCCCGAATCTCCTATCCTTATAGGAGAAGCCTAATTATAGTATTAACAAACTAAAATGGGTGTCTCGTTGGACATTCAGGTGCTGTAGGTCAAAGAATACTGAACAACAGTTTATAAAGGCTGGAAATTCTTACTCTTGGAAATAATTTTATAGCCTAATGTACACCCTTATTGGGTTAGTCACAGGACCCCGAATCTCCTATCCTTATAGGAGAAGCCTAATTATAGTATTAACAAACTAAAATGGGTGTCTCGTTGGACATTCAGGTGGTGTAGGTCAAAGAATACTGAACAACAGTTTATAAAGGCTGGAAATTCTTACTCTTGGAAATAATTTTATAGCCTAATGTACACCCTTATTGGGTTAGTCACAGGACCCCGAATCTCCTATCCTTATAGGAGAAGCCTAATTATAGTATTAACAAACTAAAATGGGTGTCTCGTTGGACATTCAGGTGGTGTAGGTCAAAGAATACTGAACAACAGTTTATAAAGGCTGGAAATTCTTACTCTTGGAAATAATTTTATAGCCTAATGTACACCCTTATTGGGTTAGTCACAGGACCCCGAATCTCCTATCCTTATAGGAGAAGCCTAATTATAGTATTAACAAACTAAAATGGGTGTCTCGTTGGACATTCAGGTGCTGTAGGTCAAAGAATACTGAACAACAGTTTATAAAGGCTGGAAATTCTTACTCTTGGAAATAATTTTATAGCCTAATGTACACCCTTATTGGGTTAGTCACAGGACCCCGAATCTCCTATCCTTATAGGAGAAGCCTAATTATAGTATTAACAAACTAAAATGGGTGTCTCGTTGGACATTCAGGTGCTGTAGGTCAAAGAATACTGAACAACAGTTTATAAAGGCTGGAAATTCTTACTCTTGGAAATAATTTTATAGCCTAATGTACACCCTTATTGGGTTAGTCACAGGACCCCGAATCTCCTATCCTTATAGGAGAAGCCTAATTATAGTATTAACAAACTAAAATGGGTGTCTCGTTGGACATTCAGGTGCTGTAGGTCAAAGAATACTGAACAACAGTTTATAAAGGCTGGAAATTCTTACTCTTGGAAATAATTTTATAGCCTAATGTACACCCTTATTGGGTTAGTCACAGGACCCCGAATCTCCTATCCTTATAGGAGAAGCCTAATTATAGTATTAACAAACTAAAATGGGTGTCTCGTTGGACATTCAGGTGGTGTAGGTCAAAGAATACTGAACAACAGTTTATAAAGGCTGGAAATTCTTACTCTTGGAAATAATTTTATAGCCTAATGTACACCCTTATTGGGTTAGTCACAGGACCCCGAATCTCCTATCCTTATAGGAGAAGCCTAATTATAGTATTAACAAACTAAAATGGGTGTCTCGTTGGACATTCAGGTGGTGTAGGTCAAAGAATACTGAACAACAGTTTATAAAGGCTGGAAATTCTTACTCTTGGAAATAATTTTATAGCCTAATGTACACCCTTATTGGGTTAGTCACAGGACCCCGAATCTCCTATCCTTATAGGAGAAGCCTAATTATAGTATTAACAAACTAAAATGGGTGTCTCGTTGGACATTCAGGTGGTGTAGGTCAAAGAATACTGAACAACAGTTTATAAAGGCTGGAAATTCTTACTCTTGGAAATAATTTTATAGCCTAATGTACACCCTTACTGGGTTAGTCACAGGACCCCGAATCTCCTATCCTTATAGGAGAAGCCTAATTATAGTATTAACAAACTAAAATGGGTGTCTCGTTGGACATTCAGGTGGTGTAGGTCAAAGAATACTGAACAACAGTTTATAAAGGCTGGAAATTCTTACTCTTGGAAATAATTTTATAGCCTAATGTACACCCTTATTGGGTTAGTCACAGGACCCCGAATCTCCTATCCTTATAGGAGAAGCCTAATTATAGTATTAACAAACTAAAATGGGTGTCTCGTTGGACATTCAGGTGCTGTAGGTCAAAGAATACTGAACAACAGTTTATAAAGGCTGGAAATTCTTACTCTTGGAAATAATTTTATAGCCTAATGTACACCCTTATTGGGTTAGTCACAGGACCCCGAATCTCCTATCCTTATAGGAGAAGCCTAATTATAGTATTAACAAACTAAAATGGGTGTCTCGTTGGACATTCAGGTGGTGTAGGTCAAAGAATACTGAACAACAGTTTATAAAGGCTGGAAATTCTTACTCTTGGAAATAATTTTATAGCCTAATGTACACCCTTATTGGGTTAGTCACAGGACCCCGAATCTCCTATCCTTATAGGAGAAGCCTAATTATAGTATTAACAAACTAAAATGGGTGTCTCGTTGGACATTCAGGTGCTGTAGGTCAAAGAATACTGAACAACAGTTTATAAAGGCTGGAAATTCTTACTCTTGGAAATAATTTTATAGCCTAATGTACACCCTTATTGGGTTAGTCACAGGACCCCGAATCTCCTATCCTTATAGGAGAAGCCTAATTATAGTATTAACAAACTAAAATGGGTGTCTCGTTGGACATTCAGGTGCTGTAGGTCAAAGAATACTGAACAACAGTTTATAAAGGCTGGAAATTCTTACTCTTGGAAATAATTTTATAGCCTAATGTACACCCTTATTGGGTTAGTCACAGGACCCCGAATCTCCTATCCTTATAGGAGAAGCCTAATTATAGTATTAACAAACTAAAATGGGTGTCTCGTTGGACATTCAGGTGCTGTAGGTCAAAGAATACTGAACAACAGTTTATAAAGGCTGGAAATTCTTACTCTTGGAAATAATTTTATAGCCTAATGTACACCCTTATTGGGTTAGTCACAGGACCCCGAATCTCCTATCCTTATAGGAGAAGCCTAATTATAGTATTAACAAACTAAAATGGGTGTCTCGTTGGACATTCAGGTGCTGTAGGTCAAAGAATACTGAACAACAGTTTATAAAGGCTGGAAATTCTTACTCTTGGAAATAATTTTATAGCCTAATGTACACCCTTATTGGGTTAGTCACAGGACCCCGAATCTCCTATCCTTATAGGAGAAGCCTAATTATAGTATTAACAAACTAAAATGGGTGTCTCGTTGGACATTCAGGTGGTGTAGGTCAAAGAATACTGAACAACAGTTTATAAAGGCTGGAAATTCTTACTCTTGGAAATAATTTTATAGCCTAATGTACACCCTTATTGGGTTAGTCACAGGACCCCGAATCTCCTATCCTTATAGGAGAAGCCTAATTATAGTATTAACAAACTAAAATGGGTGTCTCGTTGGACATTCAGGTGGTGTAGGTCAAAGAATACTGAACAACAGTTTATAAAGGCTGGAAATTCTTACTCTTGGAAATAATTTTATAGCCTAATGTACACCCTTATTGGGTTAGTCACAGGACCCCGAATCTCCTATCCTTATAGGAGAAGCCTAATTATAGTATTAACAAACTAAAATGGGTGTCTCGTTGGACATTCAGGTGGTGTAGGTCAAAGAATACTGAACAACAGTTTATAAAGGCTGGAAATTCTTACTCTTGGAAATAATTTTATAGCCTAATGTACACCCTTATTGGGTTAGTCACAGGACCCCGAATCTCCTATCCTTATAGGAGAAGCCTAATTATAGTATTAACAAACTAAAATGGGTGTCTCGTTGGACATTCAGGTGCTGTAGGTCAAAGAATACTGAACAACAGTTTATAAAGGCTGGAAATTCTTACTCTTGGAAATAATTTTATAGCCTAATGTACACCCTTATTGGGTTAGTCACAGGACCCCGAATCTCCTATCCTTATAGGAGAAGCCTAATTATAGTATTAACAAACTAAAATGGGTGTCTCGTTGGACATTCAGGTGTGTAGGTCAAAGAATACTGAACAACAGTTTATAAAGGCTGGAAATTCTTACTCTTGGAAATAATTTTATAGCCTAATGTACACCCTTATTGGGTTAGTCACAGGACCCCGAATCTCCTATCCTTATAGGAGAAGCCTAATTATAGTATTAACAAACTAAAATGGGTGTCTCGTTGGACATTCAGGTGGTGTAGGTCAAAGAATACTGAACAACAGTTTATAAAGGCTGGAAATTCTTACTCTTGGAAATAATTTTATAGCCTAATGTACACCCTTATTGGGTTAGTCACAGGACCCCGAATCTCCTATCCTTATAGGAGAAGCCTAATTATAGTATTAACAAACTAAAATGGGTGTCTCGTTGGACATTCAGGTGCTGTAGGTCAAAGAATACTGAACAACAGTTTATAAAGGCTGGAAATTCTTACTCTTGGAAATAATTTTATAGCCTAATGTACACCCTTATTGGGTTAGTCACAGGACCCCGAATCTCCTATCCTTATAGGAGAAGCCTAATTATAGTATTAACAAACTAAAATGGGTGTCTCGTTGGACATTCAGGTGGTGTAGGTCAAAGAATACTGAACAACAGTTTATAAAGGCTGGAAATTCTTACTCTTGGAAATAATTTTATAGCCTAATGTACACCCTTATTGGGTTAGTCACAGGACCCCGAATCTCCTATCCTTATAGGAGAAGCCTAATTATAGTATTAACAAACTAAAATGGGTGTCTCGTTGGACATTCAGGTGCTGTAGGTCAAAGAATACTGAACAACAGTTTATAAAGGCTGGAAATTCTTACTCTTGGAAATAATTTTATAGCCTAATGTACACCCTTATTGGGTTAGTCACAGGACCCCGAATCTCCTATCCTTATAGGAGAAGCCTAATTATAGTATTAACAAACTAAAATGGGTGTCTCGTTGGACATTCAGGTGCTGTAGGTCAAAGAATACTGAACAACAGTTTATAAAGGCTGGAAATTCTTACTCTTGGAAATAATTTTATAGCCTAATGTACACCCTTATTGGGTTAGTCACAGGACCCCGAATCTCCTATCCTTATAGGAGAAGCCTAATTATAGTATTAACAAACTAAAATGGGTGTCTCGTTGGACATTCAGGTGCTGTAGGTCAAAGAATACTGAACAACAGTTTATAAAGGCTGGAAATTCTTACTCTTGGAAATAATTTTATAGCCTAATGTACACCCTTATTGGGTTAGTCACAGGACCCCGAATCTCCTATCCTTATAGGAGAAGCCTAATTATAGTATTAACAAACTAAAATGGGTGTCTCGTTGGACATTCAGGTGGTGTAGGTCAAAGAATACTGAACAACAGTTTATAAAGGCTGGAAATTCTTACTCTTGGAAATAATTTTATAGCCTAATGTACACCCTTATTGGGTTAGTCACAGGACCCCGAATCTCCTATCCTTATAGGAGAAGCCTAATTATAGTATTAACAAACTAAAATGGGTGTCTCGTTGGACATTCAGGTGCTGTAGGTCAAAGAATACTGAACAACAGTTTATAAAGGCTGGAAATTCTTACTCTTGGAAATAATTTTATAGCCTAATGTACACCCTTATTGGGTTAGTCACAGGACCCCGAATCTCCTATCCTTATAGGAGAAGCCTAATTATAGTATTAACAAACTAAAATGGGTGTCTCGTTGGACATTCAGGTGCTGTAGGTCAAAGAATACTGAACAACAGTTTATAAAGGCTGGAAATTCTTACTCTTGGAAATAATTTTATAGCCTAATGTACACCCTTATTGGGTTAGTCACAGGACCCCGAATCTCCTATCCTTATAGGAGAAGCCTAATTATAGTATTAACAAACTAAAATGGGTGTCTCGTTGGACATTCAGGTGTGTAGGTCAAAGAATACTGAACAACAGTTTATAAAGGCTGGAAATTCTTACTCTTGGAAATAATTTTATAGCCTAATGTACACCCTTATTGGGTTAGTCACAGGACCCCGAATCTCCTATCCTTATAGGAGAAGCCTAATTATAGTATTAACAAACTAAAATGGGTGTCTCGTTGGACATTCAGGTGCTGTAGGTCAAAGAATACTGAACAACAGTTTATAAAGGCTGGAAATTCTTACTCTTGGAAATAATTTTATAGCCTAATGTACACCCTTATTGGGTTAGTCACAGGACCCCGAATCTCCTATCCTTATAGGAGAAGCCTAATTATAGTATTAACAAACTAAAATGGGTGTCTCGTTGGACATTCAGGTGCTGTAGGTCAAAGAATACTGAACAACAGTTTATAAAGGCTGGAAATTCTTACTCTTGGAAATAATTTTATAGCCTAATGTACACCCTTATTGGGTTAGTCACAGGACCCCGAATCTCCTATCCTTATAGGAGAAGCCTAATTATAGTATTAACAAACTAAAATGGGTGTCTCGTTGGACATTCAGGTGCTGTAGGTCAAAGAATACTGAACAACAGTTTATAAAGGCTGGAAATTCTTACTCTTGGAAATAATTTTATAGCCTAATGTACACCCTTATTGGGTTAGTCACAGGACCCCGAATCTCCTATCCTTATAGGAGAAGCCTAATTATAGTATTAACAAACTAAAATGGGTGTCTCGTTGGACATTCAGGTGGTGTAGGTCAAAGAATACTGAACAACAGTTTATAAAGGCTGGAAATTCTTACTCTTGGAAATAATTTTATAGCCTAATGTACACCCTTATTGGGTTAGTCACAGGACCCCGAATCTCCTATCCTTATAGGAGAAGCCTAATTATAGTATTAACAAACTAAAATGGGTGTCTCGTTGGACATTCAGGTGGTGTAGGTCAAAGAATACTGAACAACAGTTTATAAAGGCTGGAAATTCTTACTCTTGGAAATAATTTTATAGCCTAATGTACACCCTTATTGGGTTAGTCACAGGACCCCGAATCTCCTATCCTTATAGGAGAAGCCTAATTATAGTATTAACAAACTAAAATGGGTGTCTCGTTGGACATTCAGGTGGTGTAGGTCAAAGAATACTGAACAACAGTTTATAAAGGCTGGAAATTCTTACTCTTGGAAATAATTTTATAGCCTAATGTACACCCTTATTGGGTTAGTCACAGGACCCCGAATCTCCTATCCTTATAGGAGAAGCCTAATTATAGTATTAACAAACTAAAATGGGTGTCTCGTTGGACATTCAGGTGCTGTAGGTCAAAGAATACTGAACAACAGTTTATAAAGGCTGGAAATTCTTACTCTTGGAAATAATTTTATAGCCTAATGTACACCCTTATGGGTTAGTCACAGGACCCCGAATCTCCTATCCTTATAGGAGAAGCCTAATTATAGTATTAACAAACTAAAATGGGTGTCTCGTTGGACATTCAGGTGGTGTAGGTCAAAGAATACTGAACAACAGTTTATAAAGGCTGGAAATTCTTACTCTTGGAAATAATTTTATAGCCTAATGTACACCCTTATTGGGTTAGTCACAGGACCCCGAATCTCCTATCCTTATAGGAGAAGCCTAATTATAGTATTAACAAACTAAAATGGGTGTCTCGTTGGACATTCAGGTGTGTAGGTCAAAGAATACTGAACAACAGTTTATAAAGGCTGGAAATTCTTACTCTTGGAAATAATTTTATAGCCTAATGTACACCCTTATTGGGTTAGTCACAGGACCCCGAATCTCCTATCCTTATAGGAGAAGCCTAATTATAGTATTAACAAACTAAAATGGGTGTCTCGTTGGACATTCAGGTGCTGTAGGTCAAAGAATACTGAACAACAGTTTATAAAGGCTGGAAATTCTTACTCTTGGAAATAATTTTATAGCCTAATGTACACCCTTATTGGGTTAGTCACAGGACCCCGAATCTCCTATCCTTATAGGAGAAGCCTAATTATAGTATTAACAAACTAAAATGGGTGTCTCGTTGGACATTCAGGTGGTGTAGGTCAAAGAATACTGAACAACAGTTTATAAAGGCTGGAAATTCTTACTCTTGGAAATAATTTTATAGCCTAATGTACACCCTTATTGGGTTAGTCACAGGACCCCGAATCTCCTATCCTTATAGGAGAAGCCTAATTATAGTATTAACAAACTAAAATGGGTGTCTCGTTGGACATTCAGGTGGTGTAGGTCAAAGAATACTGAACAACAGTTTATAAAGGCTGGAAATTCTTACTCTTGGAAATAATTTTATAGCCTAATGTACACCCTTATTGGGTTAGTCACAGGACCCCGAATCTCCTATCCTTATAGGAGAAGCCTAATTATAGTATTAACAAACTAAAATGGGTGTCTCGTTGGACATTCAGGTGGTGTAGGTCAAAGAATACTGAACAACAGTTTATAAAGGCTGGAAATTCTTACTCTTGGAAATAATTTTATAGCCTAATGTACACCCTTATTGGGTTAGTCACAGGACCCCGAATCTCCTATCCTTATAGGAGAAGCCTAATTATAGTATTAACAAACTAAAATGGGTGTCTCGTTGGACATTCAGGTGGTGTAGGTCAAAGAATACTGAACAACAGTTTATAAAGGCTGGAAATTCTTACTCTTGGAAATAATTTTATAGCCTAATGTACACCCTTATTGGGTTAGTCACAGGACCCCGAATCTCCTATCCTTATAGGAGAAGCCTAATTATAGTATTAACAAACTAAAATGGGTGTCTCGTTGGACATTCAGGTGCTTTAGGTCAAAGAATACTGAACAACAGTTTATAAAGGCTGGAAATTCTTACTCTTGGAAATAATTTTATAGCCTAATGTACACCCTTATTGGGTTAGTCACAGGACCCCGAATCTCCTATCCTTATAGGAGAAGCCTAATTATAGTATTAACAAACTAAAATGGGTGTCTCGTTGGACATTCAGGTGCTGTAGGTCAAAGAATACTGAACAACAGTTTATAAAGGCTGGAAATTCTTACTCTTGGAAATAATTTTATAGCCTAATGTACACCCTTATTGGGTTAGTCACAGGACCCCGAATCTCCTATCCTTATAGGAGAAGCCTAATTATAGTATTAACAAACTAAAATGGGTGTCTCGTTGGACATTCAGGTGCTGTAGGTCAAAGAATACTGAACAACAGTTTATAAAGGCTGGAAATTCTTACTCTTGGAAATAATTTTATAGCCTAATGTACACCCTTATTGGGTTAGTCACAGGACCCCGAATCTCCTATCCTTATAGGAGAAGCCTAATTATAGTATTAACAAACTAAAATGGGTGTCTCGTTGGACATTCAGGTGCTGTAGGTCAAAGAATACTGAACAACAGTTTATAAAGGCTGGAAATTCTTACTCTTGGAAATAATTTTATAGCCTAATGTACACCCTTATTGGGTTAGTCACAGGACCCCGAATCTCCTATCCTTATAGGAGAAGCCTAATTATAGTATTAACAAACTAAAATGGGTGTCTCGTTGGACATTCAGGTGGTGTAGGTCAAAGAATACTGAACAACAGTTTATAAAGGCTGGAAATTCTTACTCTTGGAAATAATTTTATAGCCTAATGTACACCCTTATTGGGTTAGTCACAGGACCCCGAATCTCCTATCCTTATAGGAGAAGCCTAATTATAGTATTAACAAACTAAAATGGGTGTCTCGTTGGACATTCAGGTGGTGTAGGTCAAAGAATACTGAACAACAGTTTATAAAGGCTGGAAATTCTTACTCTTGGAAATAATTTTATAGCCTAATGTACACCCTTATTGGGTTAGTCACAGGACCCCGAATCTCCTATCCTTATAGGAGAAGCCTAATTATAGTATTAACAAACTAAAATGGGTGTCTCGTTGGACATTCAGGTGGTGTAGGTCAAAGAATACTGAACAACAGTTTATAAAGGCTGGAAATTCTTACTCTTGGAAATAATTTTATAGCCTAATGTACACCCTTATTGGGTTAGTCACAGGACCCCGAATCTCCTATCCTTATAGGAGAAGCCTAATTATAGTATTAACAAACTAAAATGGGTGTCTCGTTGGACATTCAGGTGGTGTAGGTCAAAGAATACTGAACAACAGTTTATAAAGGCTGGAAATTCTTACTCTTGGAAATAATTTTATAGCCTAATGTACACCCTTATTGGGTTAGTCACAGGACCCGAATCTCCTATCCTTATAGGAGAAGCCTAATTATAGTATTAACAAACTAAAATGGGTGTCTCGTTGGACATTCAGGTGGTGTAGGTCAAAGAATACTGAACAACAGTTTATAAAGGCTGGAAATTCTTACTCTTGGAAATAATTTTATAGCCTAATGTACACCCTTATTGGGTTAGTCACAGGACCCGAATCTCCTTATCCTTATAGGAGAAGCCTAATTATAGTATTAACAAACTAAAATGGGTGTCTCGTTGGACATTCAGGTGGGTAGGTCAAAGAATACTGAACAACAGTTTATAAAGGCTGGAAATTCTTACTCTTGGAAATAATTTTATAGCCTAATGTACACCCTTATTGGGTTAGTCACAGGACCCCGAATCTCCTATCCTTATAGGAGAAGCCTAATTATAGTATTAACAAACTAAAATGGGTGTCTCGTTGGACATTCAGGTGCTGTAGGTCAAAGAATACTGAACAACAGTTTATAAAGGCTGGAAATTCTTACTCTTGGAAATAATTTTATAGCCTAATGTACACCCTTATTGGGTTGGTTAGTCACAGGACCCCGAATCTCCTATCCTTATAGGAGAAGCCTAATTATAGTATTAACAAACTAAAATGGGTGTCTCGTTGGACATTCAGGTGCTTTAGGTCAAAGAATACTGAACAACAGTTTATAAAGGCTGGAAATTCTTACTCTTGGAAATAATTTTATAGCCTAATGTACACCCTTACTTGGGTTAGTCACAGGACCCGAATCTCCTATCCTTATAGGAGAAGCCTAATTATAGTATTAACAAACTAAAATGGGTGTCTCGTTGGACATTCAGGTGCTGTAGGTCAAAGAATACTGAACAACAGTTTATAAAGGCTGGAAATTCTTACTCTTGGAAATAATTTTATAGCCTAATGTACACCCTTACTGGGTTAGTCACAGGACCCCGAATCTCCTATCCTTATAGGAGAAGCCTAATTATAGTATTAACAAACTAAAATGGGTGTCTCGTTGGACATTCAGGTGGTGTAGGTCAAAGAATACTGAACAACAGTTTATAAAGGCTGGAAATTCTTACTCTTGGAAATAATTTTATAGCCTAATGTACACCTTATTGGGTTAGTCACAGGACCCCGAATCTCCTATCCTTATAGGAGAAGCCTAATTATAGTATTAACAAACTAAAAATGGGTGTCTCGTTGGACATTCAGGTGGTGTAGGTCAAAGAATACTGAACAACAGTTTATAAAGGCTGGAAATTCTTACTCTTGGAAATAATTTTATAGCCTAATGTACACCCTTATTGGGTTAGTCACAGGACCCCGAATCTCCTATCCTTATAGGAGAAGCCTAATTATAGTATTAACAAACTAAAATGGGTGTCTCGTTGGACATTCAGGTGCTGTAGGTCAAAGAATACTGAACAACAGTTTATAAAGCTGGAAATTCTTACTCTTGGAAATAATTTTATAGCCTAATGTACACCCTTATTGGGTTAGTCACAGGACCCCGAATCTCCTATCCTTATAGGAGAAGCCTAATTATAGTATTAACAAACTAAAATGGGTGTCTCGTTGGACATTCAGGTGCTGTAGGTCAAAGAATACTGAACAACAGTTTATAAAGGCTGGAAATTCTTACTCTTGGAAATAATTTTATAGCCTAATGTACACCCTTATTGGGTTAGTCACAGGACCCCGAATCTCCTATCCTTATAGGAGAAGCCTAATTATAGTATTAACAAACTAAAATGGGTGTCTCGTTGGACATTCAGGTGGTGTAGGTCAAAGAATACTGAACAACAGTTTATAAAGGCTGGAAATTCTTACTCTTGGAAATAATTTTTATAGCCTAATGTACACCCTTATTGGGTTAGTCACAGGACCCCGAATCTCCTATCCTTATAGGAGAAGCCTAATTATAGTATTAACAAACTAAAATGGGTGTCTCGTTGGACATTCAGGTGCTGTAGGTCAAAGAATACTGAACAACAGTTTATAAAGGCTGGAAATTCTTACTCTTGGAAATAATTTTTATAGCCTAATGTACACCCTTATTGGGTTGGTTAGTCACAGGACCCGAATCTCCTATCCTTATAGGAGAAGCCTAATTATAGTATTAACAAACTAAAATGGGGTGTCTCGTTGGACATTCAGGTGCTTTAGGTCAAAGAATACTGAACAACAGTTTATAAAGGCTGGAAATTCTTACTCTTGGAAATAATTTTATAGCCTAATGTACACCCTTACTGGGTTAGTCACAGGACCCCGAATCTCCTATCCTTATAGGAGAAGCCTAATTATAGTATTAACAAACTAAAATGGGTGTCTCGTTGGACATTCAGGTGGTGTAGGTCAAAGAATACTGAACAACAGTTTATAAAGGCTGGAAATTCTTACTCTTGGAAATAATTTTATAGCCTAATGTACACCCTTATTGGGTTAGTCACAGGACCCCGAATCTCCTATCCTTATAGGAGAAGCCTAATTATAGTATTAACAAACTAAAATGGGTGTCTCGTTGGACATTCAGGTGGTGTAGGTCAAAGAATACTGAACAACAGTTTATAAAGGCTGGAAATTCTTACTCTTGGAAATAATTTTATAGCCTAATGTACACCCTTATTGGGTTGGTTAGTCACAGGACCCCGAATCTCCTATCCTTATAGGAGAAGCCTAATTATAGTATTAACAAACTAAAATGGGTGTCTCGTTGGACATTCAGGTGGTGTAGGTCAAAGAATACTGAACAACAGTTTATAAAGGCTGGAAATTCTTACTCTTGGAAATAATTTTATAGCCTAATGTACACCCTTATTGGGTTAGTCACAGGACCCCGAATCTCCTATCCTTATAGGAGAAGCCTAATTATAGTATTAACAAACTAAAATGGGTGTCTCGTTGGACATTCAGGTGGTGTAGGTCAAAGAATACTGAACAACAGTTTATAAAGGCTGGAAATTCTTACTCTTGGAAATAATTTTATAGCCTAATGTACACCCTTATTGGGTTAGTCACAGGACCCCGAATCTCCTATCCTTATAGGAGAAGCCTAATTATAGTATTAACAAACTAAAATGGGTGTCTCGTTGGACATTCAGGTGGTGTAGGTCAAAGAATACTGAACAACAGTTTATAAAGGCTGGAAATTCTTACTCTTGGAAATAATTTTATAGCCTAATGTACACCCTTATTGGGTTAGTCACAGGACCCCGAATCTCCTATCCTTATAGGAGAAGCCTAATTATAGTATTAACAAACTAAAATGGTGTGTCTCGTTGGACATTCAGGTGGTGTAGGTCAAAGAATACTGAACAACAGTTTATAAAGGCTGGAAATTCTTACTCTTGGAAATAATTTTATAGCCTAATGTACACCCTTATTGGGTTAGTCACAGGACCCCGAATCTCCTATCCTTATAGGAGAAGCCTAATTATAGTATTAACAAACTAAAATGGGTGTCTCGTTGGACATTCAGGTGGTGTAGGTCAAAGAATACTGAACAACAGTTTATAAAGGCTGGAAATTCTTACTCTTGGAAATAATTTTATAGCCTAATGTACACCCTTATTGGGTTAGTCACAGGACCCCGAATCTCCTATCCTTATAGGAGAAGCCTAATTATAGTATTAACAAACTAAAATGGGTGTCTCGTTGGACATTCAGGTGGTGTAGGTCAAAAGAATACTGAACAACAGTTTATAAAGGCTGGAAATTCTTACTCTTGGAAATAATTTTATAGCCTAATGTACACCCTTATTGGGTTAGTCACAGGACCCGAATCTCCTATCCTTATAGAGAAGCCTAATTATAGTATTAACAAACTAAAATGGGTGTCTCGTTGGACATTCAGGTGTGTAGGTCAAAGAATACTGAACAACAGTTTATAAAGGCTGGAAATTCTTACTCTTGGAAATAATTTTATAGCCTAATGTACACCCTTATTGGGTTAGTCACAGGACCCCGAATCTCCTATCCTTATAGGAGAAGCCTAATTATAGTATTAACAAACTAAAATGGGTGTCTCGTTGGACATTCAGGTGCTGTAGGTCAAAGAATACTGAACAACAGTTTATAAAGGCTGGAAATTCTTACTCTTGGAAATATTTTATAGCCTAATGTACACCCTTATTGGGTTAGTCACAGGACCCGAATCTCCTATCCTTATAGGAGAAGCCTAATTATAGTATTAACAAACTAAAATGGGTGTCTCGTTGGACATTCAGGTGGTGTAGGTCAAAGAATACTGAACAACAGTTTATAAAGGCTGGAAATTCTTACTCTTGGAAATAATTTTTTAGCCTAATGTACACCCTTATTGGGTTAGTCACAGGACCCCGAATCTCCTATCCTTATAGGAGAAGCCTAATTATAGTATTAACAAACTAAAATGGGTGTCTCGTTGGACATTCAGGTGCTGTAGGTCAAAGAATACTGAACAACAGTTTATAAAGGCTGGAAATTCTTACTCTTGGAAATAATTTTTATAGCCTAATGTACACCCTTATTGGGTTAGTCACAGGACCCGAATCTCCTATCCTTATAGGAGAAGCCTAATTATAGTATTAACAAACTAAAATGGGTGTCTCGTTGGACATTCAGGTGGTGTAGGTCAAAGAATACTGAACAACAGTTTATAAAGGCTGGAAATTCTTACTCTTGGAAATAATTTTATAGCCTAATGTACACCTTATTTGGGTTAGTCACAGGACCCGAATCTCCTATCCTTATAGGAGAAGCCTAATTATAGTATTAACAAACTAAAATGGGTGTCTCGTTGGACATTCAGGTGTGTAGGTCAAAGAATACTGAACAACAGTTTATAAAGGCTGGAAATTCTTACTCTTGGAAATAATTTTATAGCCTAATGTACACCCTTACTGGGTTAGTCACAGGACCCCGAATCTCCTATCCTTATAGGAGAAGCCTAATTATAGTATTAACAAACTAAAATGGGTGTCTCGTTGGACATTCAGGTGGTGTAGGTCAAAGAATACTGAACAACAGTTTATAAAGGCTGGAAATTCTTACTCTTGGAAATAATTTTATAGCCTAATGTACACCCTTATTGGGTTAGTCACAGGACCCCGAATCTCCTATCCTTATAGGAGAAGCCTAATTATAGTATTAACAAACTAAAATGGGTGTCTCGTTGGACATTCAGGTGCTTTAGGTCAAAGAATACTGAACAACAGTTTATAAAGGCTGGAAATTCTTACTCTTGGAAATAATTTTATAGCCTAATGTACACCCTTATTGGGTTAGTCACAGGACCCCGAATCTCCTATCCTTATAGGAGAAGCCTAATTATAGTATTAACAAACTAAAATGGGTGTCTCGTTGGACATTCAGGTGGTGTAGGTCAAAGAATACTGAACAACAGTTTATAAAGGCTGGAAATTCTTACTCTTGGAAATAATTTTATAGCCTAATGTACACCCTTATTGGGTTAGTCACAGGACCCGAATCTCCTATCCTTATAGGAGAAGCCTAATTATAGTATTAACAAACTAAAATGGGTGTCTCGTTGGACATTCAGGTGGTGTAGGTCAAAGAATACTGAACAAACAGTTTATAAAGGCTGGAAATTCTTACTCTTGGAAATAATTTTATAGCCTAATGTACACCCTTATTGGTTTAGTCACAGGACCCCGAATCTCCTATCCTTATAGGAGAAGCCTAATTATAGTATTAACAAACTAAAATGGGTGTCTCGTTGGACATTCAGGTGCTTTAGGTCAAAGAATACTGAACAACAGTTTATTAAAGGCTGGAAATTCTTACTCTTGGAAATAATTTTATAGCCTAATGTACACCCTTATTGGGTTAGTCACAGGACCCCGAATCTCCTATCCTTATAGGAGAAGCCTAATTATAGTATTAACAAACTAAAATGGGTGTCTCGTTGGACATTCAGGTGTGTAGGTCAAAGAATACTGAACAACAGTTTATAAAGGCTGGAAATTCTTACTCTTGGAAATAATTTTATAAGCCTAATGTACACCCTTATTGGTTAGTCACAGGACCCGAATCTCCTATCCTTATAGGAGAAGGCCTAATTATAGTATTAACAAACTAAAATGGGTGTCTCGTTGGACATTCAGGTGGTGTAGGTCAAAGAATACTGAACAACAGTTTATAAAGGCTGGAAATTCTTACTCTTGGAAATAATTTTATAGCCTAATGTACACCCTTATTGGGTTAGTCACAGGACCCCGAATCTCCTATCCTTATAGGAGAAGCCTAATTATAGTATTAACAAACTAAAATGGGTGTCTCGTTGGACATTCAGGTGGTGTAGGTCAAAGAATACTGAACAACAGTTTATAAAGGCTGGAAATTTCTTACTCTTGGAAATAATTTTATAGCCTAATGTACACCCTTATTGGGTTAGTCACAGGACCCCGAATCTCCTATCCTTATAGGAGAAGCCTAATTATAGTATTAACAAACTAAAATGGGTGTCTCGTTGGACATTCAGGTGCTT
Source organism: Ambrosia x helenae (assembly GCA_030844895.1). Lineage (NCBI taxonomy): Eukaryota > Viridiplantae > Streptophyta > Magnoliopsida > Asterales > Asteraceae > Ambrosia > Ambrosia x helenae. The sequence continues at coordinate 45,515 of JAUTDX010007446.1, read as the reverse complement.
TAGGTCAGATGTAACCTGAACAATAAGTGTTATCTCTCTATTTTTCCTCCTTTCCGTTGTTGTTGTTCAGAGAGATAACTGTTGTTCAGTATTCTTTGACCTAAAGCACCTGAATGTCCAACGAGACACCCATTTTAGTTTGTTAATACTATAATTAGGCTTCTCCTATAAGGATAGGAGATTCGGGGTCCTGTGACTAACCCAATAAGGGTGTACATTAGGCTATAAAATTATTTCCAAGAGTAAGAATTTCCAGCCTTTATAAACTGTTGTTCAGTATTCTTTGACCTACACCACCTGAATGTCCAACGAGACACCCATTTTAGTTTGTTAATACTATAATTAGGCTTCTCCTATAAGGATAGGAGATTCGGGGTCCTGTGACTAAACCCAATAAGGGTGTACATTAGGCTATAAAATTATTTCCAAGAGTAAGAATTTCCAGCCTTTATAAACTGTTGTTCAGTATTCTTTGACCTACAGCACCTGAATGTCCAACGAGACACCCATTTTTGTTTGTTAATACTATAATTAGGCTTCTCCTATAAGGATAGGAGATTCGGGGTCCTGTGACTAACCCAATAAGGGTGTACATTAGGCTATAAAATTATTTCCAAGAGTAAGAATTTCCAGCCTTTATAAAATGTTGTTCAGTATTCTTTGACCTACAGCACCTGAATGTCCAACGAGACACCCATTTTAGTTTGTTAATACTATAATTAGGCTTCTCCTATAAGGATAGGAGATTCGGGGTCCTGTGACTAACCCAATAAGGGTGTACATTAGGCTATAAAATTATTTCCAAGAGTAAGAATTTCCAGCCTTTATAAACTGTTGTTCAGTATTCTTTGACCTACACCACCTGAATGTCCAACGAGACACCCATTTTAGTTTGTTAATACTATAATTAGGCTTCTCCTATAAGGATAGGAGATTCGGGGTCCTGTGACTAACCCAATAAGGGTGTACATTAGGCTATAAAATTATTTCCAAGAGTAAGAATTTCCAGCCTTTATAAATGTTGTTCAGTATTCTTTGACCTACACCACCTGAATGTCCAACGAGACACCCATTTTAGTTTGTTAATACTATAATTAGGCTTCTCCTATAAGGATAGGAGATTCGGGGTCCTGTGACTAACCCAATAAGGGTGTACATTAGGCTATAAAATTATTTCCAAGAGTAAGAATTTCAGCCTTTATAAATGTTGTTCAGTATTCTTTGACCACACCACCTGAATGTCCAACGAGACACCCATTTTAGTTTGTTAATACTATAATTAGGCTTCTCCTATAAGGATAGGAGATTCGGGGTCCTGTGACTAACCCAATAAGGGTGTACATTAGGCTATAAAATTATTTCCAAGAGTAAGAATTTCCAGCCTTTATAAACTGTTGTTCAGTATTCTTTGACCTACAGCACCTGAATGTCCAACGAGACACCATTTTAGTTTGTTAATACTATAATTAGGCTTCTCCTATAAGGATAGGAGATTCGGGGTCCTGTGACTAACCCAATAAGGGTGTACATTAGGCTATAAAATTATTTCCAAGAGTAAGAATTTCCAGCCTTTATAAATGTTGTTCAGTATTCTTTGACCTACACCACCTGAATGTCCAACGAGACACCCATTTTAGTTTGTTAATACTATAATTAGGCTTCTCCTATAAGGATAGGAGATTCGGGGTCCTGTGACTAACCCAGTAAGGGTGTACATTAGGCTATAAAATTATTTCCAAGAGTAAGAATTTCCAGCCTTTATAAACTGTTGTTCAGTATTCTTTGACCTACAGCACCTGAATGTCCAACGAGACACCCATTTTAGTTTGTTAATACTATAATTAGGCTTCTCCTATAAGGATAGGAGATTCGGGGTCCTGTGACTAACCCAATAAGGGTGTACATTAGGCTATAAAATTATTTCCAAGAGTAAGAATTTCCAGCCTTTATAAACTGTTGTTCAGTATTCTTTGACCTACAGCACCTGAATGTCCAACGAGACACCCATTTTAGTTTGTTAATACTATAATTAGGCTTCTCCTATAAGGATAGGAGATTCGGGGTCCTGTGACTAACCCAATAAGGGTGTACATTAGGCTATAAAATTATTTCCAAGAGTAAGAATTTCCAGCCTTTATAAACTGTTGTTCAGTATTCTTTGACCTACAGCACCTGAATGTCCAACGAGACACCCATTTTAGTTTGTTAATACTATAATTAGGCTTCTCCTATAAGGATAGGAGATTCGGGGTCCTGTGACTAACCCAATAAGGGTGTACATTAGGCTATAAAATTATTTCCAAGAGTAAGAATTTCCAGCCTTTATAAACTGTTGTTCAGTATTCTTTGACCTACAGCACCTGAATGTCCAACGAGACACCCATTTTAGTTTGTTAATACTATAATTAGGCTTCTCCTATAAGGATAGGAGATTCGGGGTCCTGTGACTAACCCAATAAGGGTGTACATTAGGCTATAAAATTATTTCCAAGAGTAAGAATTTCCAGCCTTTATAAACTGTTGTTCAGTATTCTTTGACCTACAGCACCTGAATGTCCAACGAGACACCCATTTTAGTTTGTTAATACTATAATTAGGCTTCTCCTATAAGGATAGGAGATTCGGGGTCCTGTGACTAACCCAATAAGGGTGTACATTAGGCTATAAAATTATTTCCAAGAGTAAGAATTTCCAGCCTTTATAAACTGTTGTTCAGTATTCTTTGACCTACAGCACCTGAATGTCCAACGAGACACCCATTTTAGTTTGTTAATACTATAATTAGGCTTCTCCTATAAGGATAGGAGATTCGGGGTCCTGTGACTAACCAATAAGGGTGTACATTAGGCTATAAAATTATTTCCAAGAGTAAGAATTTCCAGCCTTTATAAACTGTTGTTCAGTATTCTTTGACCTACACCACCTGAATGTCCAACGAGACACCCATTTTAGTTTGTTAATACTATAATTAGGCTTCTCCTATAAGGATAGGAGATTCGGGGTCCTGTGACTAACCCAGTAAGGGTGTACATTAGGCTATAAAATTATTTCCAAGAGTAAGAATTTCCAGCCTTTATAAACTGTTGTTCAGTATTCTTTGACCTACAGCACCTGAATGTCCAACGAGACACCCATTTTAGTTTGTTAATACTATAATTAGGCTTCTCCTATAAGGATAGGAGATTCGGGGTCCTGTGACTAACCCAATAAGGGTGTACATTAGGCTATAAAATTATTTCCAAGAGTAAGAATTTCCAGCCTTTATAAACTGTTGTTCAGTATTCTTTGACCTACAGCACCTGAATGTCCAACGAGACACCCATTTTAGTTTGTTAATACTATAATTAGGCTTCTCCTATAAGGATAGGAGATTCGGGGTCCTGTGACTAACCCAATAAGGGTGTACATTAGGCTATAAAATTATTTCCAAGAGTAAGAATTTCCAGCCTTTATAAACTGTTGTTCAGTATTCTTTGACCTACACCACCTGAATGTCCAACGAGACACCCATTTTAGTTTGTTAATACTATAATTAGGCTTCTCCTATAAGGATAGGAGATTCGGGGTCCTGTGACTAACCCAATAAGGGTGTACATTAGGCTATAAAATTATTTCCAAGAGTAAGAATTTCCAGCCTTTATAAACTGTTGTTCAGTATTCTTTGACCTACAGCACCTGAATGTCCAACGAGACACCCATTTTAGTTTGTTAATACTATAATTAGGCTTCTCCTATAAGGATAGGAGATTCGGGGTCCTGTGACTAACCCAATAAGGGTGTACATTAGGCTATAAAATTATTTCCAAGAGTAAGAATTTCCAGCCTTTATAAACTGTTGTTCAGTATTCTTTGACCTACAGCACCTGAATGTCCAACGAGACACCCATTTTAGTTTGTTAATACTATAATTAGGCTTCTCCTATAAGGATAGGAGATTCGGGGTCCTGTGACTAACCCAATAAGGGTGTACATTAGGCTATAAAATTATTTCCAAGAGTAAGAATTTCCAGCCTTTATAAACTGTTGTTCAGTATTCTTTGACCTACACACCTGAATGTCCAACGAGACACCCATTTTAGTTTGTTAATACTATAATTAGGCTTCTCCTATAAGGATAGGAGATTCGGGGTCCTGTGACTAACCAATAAGGGTGTACATTAGGCTATAAAATTATTTCCAAGAGTAAGAATTTCCAGCCTTTATAAACTGTTGTTCAGTATTCTTTGACCTACAGCACCTGAATGTCCAACGAGACACCCATTTTAGTTTGTTAATACTATAATTAGGCTTCTCCTATAAGGATAGGAGATTCGGGGTCCTGTGACTAACCCAATAAGGGTGTACATTAGGCTATAAAATTATTTCCAAGAGTAAGAATTTCCAGCCTTTATAAACTGTTGTTCAGTATTCTTTGACCTACAGCACCTGAATGTCCAACGAGACACCCATTTTAGTTTGTTAATACTATAATTAGGCTTCTCCTATAAGGATAGGAGATTCGGGGTCCTGTGACTAACCCAATAAGGGTGTACATTAGGCTATAAAATTATTTCCAAGAGTAAGAATTTCCAGCCTTTATAAACTGTTGTTCAGTATTCTTTGACCTACAGCACCTGAATGTCCAACGAGACACCCATTTTAGTTTGTTAATACTATAATTAGGCTTCTCCTATAAGGATAGGAGATTCGGGGTCCTGTGACTAACCCAATAAGGGTGTACATTAGGCTATAAAATTATTTCCAAGAGTAAGAATTTCCAGCCTTTATAAACTGTTGTTCAGTATTCTTTGACCTACAGCACCTGAATGTCCAACGAGACACCCATTTTAGTTTGTTAATACTATAATTAGGCTTCTCCTATAAGGATAGGAGATTCGGGGTCCTGTGACTAACCCAATAAGGGTGTACATTAGGCTATAAAATTATTTCCAAGAGTAAGAATTTCCAGCCTTTATAAACTGTTGTTCAGTATTCTTTGACCTACACACCTGAATGTCCAACGAGACACCCATTTTAGTTTGTTAATACTATAATTAGGCTTCTCCTATAAGGATAGGAGATTCGGGGTCCTGTGACTAACCAGTAAGGGTGTACATTAGGCTATAAAATTATTTCCAAGAGTAAGAATTTCCAGCCTTTATAAACTGTTGTTCAGTATTCTTTGACCTACAGCACCTGAATGTCCAACGAGACACCCATTTTAGTTTGTTAATACTATAATTAGGCTTCTCCTATAAGGATAGGAGATTCGGGGTCCTGTGACTAACCCAATAAGGGTGTACATTAGGCTATAAAATTATTTCCAAGAGTAAGAATTTCCAGCCTTTATAAACTGTTGTTCAGTATTCTTTGACCTACAGCACCTGAATGTCCAACGAGACACCCATTTTAGTTTGTTAATACTATAATTAGGCTTCTCCTATAAGGATAGGAGATTCGGGGTCCTGTGACTAACCCAATAAGGGTGTACATTAGGCTATAAAATTATTTCCAAGAGTAAGAATTTCCAGCCTTTATAAACTGTTGTTCAGTATTCTTTGACCTACACCACCTGAATGTCCAACGAGACACCCATTTTAGTTTGTTAATACTATAATTAGGCTTCTCCTATAAGGATAGGAGATTCGGGGTCCTGTGACTAACCCAATAAGGGTGTACATTAGGCTATAAAATTATTTCCAAGAGTAAGAATTTCCAGCCTTTATAAACTGTTGTTCAGTATTCTTTGACCTACACCACCTGAATGTCCAACGAGACACCCATTTTAGTTTGTTAATACTATAATTAGGCTTCTCCTATAAGGATAGGAGATTCGGGGTCCTGTGACTAACCAATAAGGGTGTACATTAGGCTATAAAATTATTTCCAAGAGTAAGAATTTCCAGCCTTTATAAACTGTTGTTCAGTATTCTTTGACCTACAGCACCTGAATGTCCAACGAGACACCCATTTTAGTTTGTTAATACTATAATTAGGCTTCTCCTATAAGGATAGGAGATTCGGGGTCCTGTGACTAACCAATAAGGGTGTACATTAGGCTATAAAATTATTTCCAAGAGTAAGAATTTCCAGCCTTTATAAACTGTTGTTCAGTATTCTTTGACCTACAGCACCTGAATGTCCAACGAGACACCCATTTTAGTTTGTTAATACTATAATTAGGCTTCTCCTATAAGGATAGGAGATTCGGGGTCCTGTGACTAACCCAATAAGGGTGTACATTAGGCTATAAAATTATTTCCAAGAGTAAGAATTTCCAGCCTTTATAAACTGTTGTTCAGTATTCTTTGACCTACAGCACCTGAATGTCCAACGAGACACCCATTTTAGTTTGTTAATACTATAATTAGGCTTCTCCTATAAGGATAGGAGATTCGGGGTCCTGTGACTAACCCAATAAGGGTGTACATTAGGCTATAAAATTATTTCCAAGAGTAAGAATTTCCAGCCTTTATAAACTGTTGTTCAGTATTCTTTGACCTACAGCACCTGAATGTCCAACGAGACACCCATTTTAGTTTGTTAATACTATAATTAGGCTTCTCCTATAAGGATAGGAGATTCGGGGTCCTGTGACTAACCCAATAAGGGTGTACATTAGGCTATAAAATTATTTCCAAGAGTAAGAATTTCCAGCCTTTATAAACTGTTGTTCAGTATTCTTTGACCTACAGCACCTGAATGTCCAACGAGACACCCATTTTAGTTTGTTAATACTATAATTAGGCTTCTCCTATAAGGATAGGAGATTCGGGGTCCTGTGACTAACCCAATAAGGGTGTACATTAGGCTATAAAATTATTTCCAAGAGTAAGAATTTCCAGCCTTTATAAACTGTTGTTCAGTATTCTTTGACCTACAGCACCTGAATGTCCAACGAGACACCCATTTTAGTTTGTTAATACTATAATTAGGCTTCTCCTATAAGGATAGGAGATTCGGGGTCCTGTGACTAACCCAATAAGGGTGTACATTAGGCTATAAAATTATTTCCAAGAGTAAGAATTTCCAGCCTTTATAAACTGTTGTTCAGTATTCTTTGACCTACAGCACCTGAATGTCCAACGAGACACCCATTTTAGTTTGTTAATACTATAATTAGGCTTCTCCTATAAGGATAGGAGATTCGGGGTCCTGTGACTAACCCAATAAGGGTGTACATTAGGCTATAAAATTATTTCCAAGAGTAAGAATTTCCAGCCTTTATAAACTGTTGTTCAGTATTCTTTGACCTACAGCACCTGAATGTCCAACGAGACACCCATTTTAGTTTGTTAATACTATAATTAGGCTTCTCCTATAAGGATAGGAGATTCGGGGTCCTGTGACTAACCCAATAAGGGTGTACATTAGGCTATAAAATTATTTCCAAGAGTAAGAATTTCCAGCCTTTATAAACTGTTGTTCAGTATTCTTTGACCTACAGCACCTGAATGTCCAACGAGACACCCATTTTAGTTTGTTAATACTATAATTAGGCTTCTCCTATAAGGATAGGAGATTCGGGGTCCTGTGACTAACCCAATAAGGGTGTACATTAGGCTATAAAATTATTTCCAAGAGTAAGAATTTCCAGCCTTTATAAACTGTTGTTCAGTATTCTTTGACCTACAGCACCTGAATGTCCAACGAGACACCCATTTTAGTTTGTTAATACTATAATTAGGCTTCTCCTATAAGGATAGGAGATTCGGGGTCCTGTGACTAACCCAATAAGGGTGTACATTAGGCTATAAAATTATTTCCAAGAGTAAGAATTTCCAGCCTTTATAAACTGTTGTTCAGTATTCTTTGACCTACACCACCTGAATGTCCAACGAGACACCCATTTTAGTTTGTTAATACTATAATTAGGCTTCTCCTATAAGGATAGGAGATTCGGGGTCCTGTGACTAACCCAATAAGGGTGTACATTAGGCTATAAAATTATTTCCAAGAGTAAGAATTTCCAGCCTTTATAAACTGTTGTTCAGTATTCTTTGACCTACAGCACCTGAATGTCCAACGAGACACCCATTTTAGTTTGTTAATACTATAATTAGGCTTCTCCTATAAGGATAGGAGATTCGGGGTCCTGTGACTAACCCAATAAGGGTGTACATTAGGCTATAAAATTATTTCCAAGAGTAAGAATTTCCAGCCTTTATAAACTGTTGTTCAGTATTCTTTGACCTACACCACCTGAATGTCCAACGAGACACCCATTTTAGTTTGTTAATACTATAATTAGGCTTCTCCTATAAGGATAGGAGATTCGGGGTCCTGTGACTAACCCAATAAGGGTGTACATTAGGCTATAAAATTATTTCCAAGAGTAAGAATTTCCAGCCTTTATAAACTGTTGTTCAGTATTCTTTGACCTACACACCTGAATGTCCAACGAGACACCCATTTTAGTTTGTTAATACTATAATTAGGCTTCTCCTATAAGGATAGGAGATTCGGGGTCCTGTGACTAACCCAATAAGGGTGTACATTAGGCTATAAAATTATTTCCAAGAGTAAGAATTTCCAGCCTTTATAAACTGTTGTTCAGTATTCTTTGACCTACACCACCTGAATGTCCAACGAGACACCCATTTTAGTTTGTTAATACTATAATTAGGCTTCTCCTATAAGGATAGGAGATTCGGGGTCCTGTGACTAACCCAATAAGGGTGTACATTAGGCTATAAAATTATTTCCAAGAGTAAGAATTTCCAGCCTTTATAAACTGTTGTTCAGTATTCTTTGACCTACAGCACCTGAATGTCCAACGAGACACCCATTTTAGTTTGTTAATACTATAATTAGGCTTCTCCTATAAGGATAGGAGATTCGGGGTCCTGTGACTAACCCAATAAGGGTGTACATTAGGCTATAAAATTATTTCCAAGAGTAAGAATTTCCAGCCTTTATAAACTGTTGTTCAGTATTCTTTGACCTACAGCACCTGAATGTCCAACGAGACACCCATTTTAGTTTGTTAATACTATAATTAGGCTTCTCCTATAAGGATAGGAGATTCGGGGTCCTGTGACTAACCCCATAAGGGTGTACATTAGGCTATAAAATTATTTCCAAGAGTAAGAATTTCCAGCCTTTATAAACTGTTGTTCAGTATTCTTTGACCTACAGCACCTGAATGTCCAACGAGACACCCATTTTAGTTTGTTAATACTATAATTAGGCTTCTCCTATAAGGATAGGAGATTCGGGGTCCTGTGACTAACCCAATAAGGGTGTACATTAGGCTATAAAATTATTTCCAAGAGTAAGAATTTCCAGCCTTTATAAACTGTTGTTCAGTATTCTTTGACCTACAGCACCTGAATGTCCAACGAGACACCCATTTTAGTTTGTTAATACTATAATTAGGCTTCTCCTATAAGGATAGGAGATTCGGGGTCCTGTGACTAACCCAATAAGGGTGTACATTAGGCTATAAAATTATTTCCAAGAGTAAGAATTTCCAGCCTTTATAAACTGTTGTTCAGTATTCTTTGACCTACAGCACCTGAATGTCCAACGAGACACCCATTTTAGTTTGTTAATACTATAATTAGGCTTCTCCTATAAGGATAGGAGATTCGGGGTCCTGTGACTAACCCAATAAGGGTGTACATTAGGCTATAAAATTATTTCCAAGAGTAAGAATTTCCAGCCTTTATAAACTGTTGTTCAGTATTCTTTGACCTACAGCACCTGAATGTCCAACGAGACACCCATTTTAGTTTGTTAATACTATAATTAGGCTTCTCCTATAAGGATAGGAGATTCGGGGTCCTGTGACTAACCCAATAAGGGTGTACATTAGGCTATAAAATTATTTCCAAGAGTAAGAATTTCCAGCCTTTATAAACTGTTGTTCAGTATTCTTTGACCTACACCACCTGAATGTCCAACGAGACACCCATTTTAGTTTGTTAATACTATAATTAGGCTTCTCCTATAAGGATAGGAGATTCGGGGTCCTGTGACTAACCAATAAGGGTGTACATTAGGCTATAAAATTATTTCCAAGAGTAAGAATTTCCAGCCTTTATAAACTGTTGTTCAGTATTCTTTGACCTACAGCACCTGAATGTCCAACGAGACACCCATTTTAGTTTGTTAATACTATAATTAGGCTTCTCCTATAAGGATAGGAGATTCGGGGTCCTGTGACTAACCCAATAAGGGTGTACATTAGGCTATAAAATTATTTCCAAGAGTAAGAATTTCCAGCCTTTATAAACTGTTGTTCAGTATTCTTTGACCTACAGCACCTGAATGTCCAACGAGACACCCATTTTAGTTTGTTAATACTATAATTAGGCTTCTCCTATAAGGATAGGAGATTCGGGGTCCTGTGACTAACCCATAAGGGTGTACATTAGGCTATAAAATTATTTCCAAGAGTAAGAATTTCCAGCCTTTATAAACTGTTGTTCAGTATTCTTTGACCTACAGCACCTGAATGTCCAACGAGACACCCATTTTAGTTTGTTAATACTATAATTAGGCTTCTCCTATAAGGATAGGAGATTCGGGGTCCTGTGACTAACCCAATAAGGGTGTACATTAGGCTATAAAATTATTTCCAAGAGTAAGAATTTCCAGCCTTTATAAACTGTTGTTCAGTATTCTTTGACCTACAGCACCTGAATGTCCAACGAGACACCCATTTTAGTTTGTTAATACTATAATTAGGCTTCTCCTATAAGGATAGGAGATTCGGGGTCCTGTGACTAACCCAATAAGGGTGTACATTAGGCTATAAAATTATTTCCAAGAGTAAGAATTTCCAGCCTTTATAAACTGTTGTTCAGTATTCTTTGACCTACAGCACCTGAATGTCCAACGAGACACCCATTTTAGTTTGTTAATACTATAATTAGGCTTCTCCTATAAGGATAGGAGATTCGGGGTCCTGTGACTAACCCAATAAGGGTGTACATTAGGCTATAAAATTATTTCCAAGAGTAAGAATTTCCAGCCTTTATAAACTGTTGTTCAGTATTCTTTGACCTACAGCACCTGAATGTCCAACGAGACACCCATTTTAGTTTGTTAATACTATAATTAGGCTTCTCCTATAAGGATAGGAGATTCGGGGTCCTGTGACTAACCCAATAAGGGTGTACATTAGGCTATAAAATTATTTCCAAGAGTAAGAATTTCCAGCCTTTATAAACTGTTGTTCAGTATTCTTTGACCTACAGCACCTGAATGTCCAACGAGACACCCATTTTAGTTTGTTAATACTATAATTAGGCTTCTCCTATAAGGATAGGAGATTCGGGGTCCTGTGACTAACCCAATAAGGGTGTACATTAGGCTATAAAATTATTTCCAAGAGTAAGAATTTCCAGCCTTTATAAACTGTTGTTCAGTATTCTTTGACCTACAGCACCTGAATGTCCAACGAGACACCCATTTTAGTTTGTTAATACTATAATTAGGCTTCTCCTATAAGGATAGGAGATTCGGGGTCCTGTGACTAACCCAATAAGGGTGTACATTAGGCTATAAAATTATTTCCAAGAGTAAGAATTTCCAGCCTTTATAAACTGTTGTTCAGTATTCTTTGACCTACAGCACCTGAATGTCCAACGAGACACCCATTTTAGTTTGTTAATACTATAATTAGGCTTCTCCTATAAGGATAGGAGATTCGGGGTCCTGTGACTAACCCAATAAGGGTGTACATTAGGCTATAAAATTATTTCCAAGAGTAAGAATTTCCAGCCTTTATAAACTGTTGTTCAGTATTCTTTGACCTACAGCACCTGAATGTCCAACGAGACACCCATTTTAGTTTGTTAATACTATAATTAGGCTTCTCCTATAAGGATAGGAGATTCGGGGTCCTGTGACTACCCAATAAGGGTGTACATTAGGCTATAAAATTATTTCCAAGAGTAAGAATTTCCAGCCTTTATAAACTGTTGTTCAGTATTCTTTGACCTACAGCACCTGAATGTCCAACGAGACACCCATTTTAGTTTGTTAATACTATAATTAGGCTTCTCCTATAAGGATAGGAGATTCGGGGTCCTGTGACTAACCCAATAAGGGTGTACATTAGGCTATAAAATTATTTCCAAGAGTAAGAATTTCCAGCCTTTATAAACTGTTGTTCAGTATTCTTTGACCTACAGCACCTGAATGTCCAACGAGACACCCATTTTAGTTTGTTAATACTATAATTAGGCTTCTCCTATAAGGATAGGAGATTCGGGGTCCTGTGACTAACCCAATAAGGGTGTACATTAGGCTATAAAATTATTTCCAAGAGTAAGAATTTCCAGCCTTTATAAACTGTTGTTCAGTATTCTTTGACCTACAGCACCTGAATGTCCAACGAGACACCCATTTTAGTTTGTTAATACTATAATTAGGCTTCTCCTATAAGGATAGGAGATTCGGGGTCCTGTGACTAACCCAATAAGGGTGTACATTAGGCTATAAAATTATTTCCAAGAGTAAGAATTTCCAGCCTTTATAAACTGTTGTTCAGTATTCTTTGACCTACAGCACCTGAATGTCCAACGAGACACCCATTTTAGTTTGTTAATACTATAATTAGGCTTCTCCTATAAGGATAGGAGATTCGGGGTCCTGTGACTAACCCAATAAGGGTGTACATTAGGCTATAAAATTATTTCCAAGAGTAAGAATTTCCAGCCTTTATAAACTGTTGTTCAGTATTCTTTGACCTACAGCACCTGAATGTCCAACGAGACACCCATTTTAGTTTGTTAATACTATAATTAGGCTTCTCCTATAAGGATAGGAGATTCGGGGTCCTGTGACTAACCAATAAGGGTGTACATTAGGCTATAAAATTATTTCCAAGAGTAAGAATTTCCAGCCTTTATAAACTGTTGTTCAGTATTCTTTGACCTACAGCACCTGAATGTCCAACGAGACACCCATTTTAGTTTGTTAATACTATAATTAGGCTTCTCCTATAAGGATAGGAGATTCGGGGTCCTGTGACTAACCCAATAAGGGTGTACATTAGGCTATAAAATTATTTCCAAGAGTAAGAATTTCCAGCCTTTATAAACTGTTGTTCAGTATTCTTTGACCTACACCACCTGAATGTCCAACGAGACACCCATTTTAGTTTGTTAATACTATAATTAGGCTTCTCCTATAAGGATAGGAGATTCGGGGTCCTGTGACTAACCCAATAAGGGTGTACATTAGGCTATAAAATTATTTCCAAGAGTAAGAATTTCCAGCCTTTATAAACTGTTGTTCAGTATTCTTTGACCTACAGCACCTGAATGTCCAACGAGACACCCATTTTAGTTTGTTAATACTATAATTAGGCTTCTCCTATAAGGATAGGAGATTCGGGGTCCTGTGACTAACCCAATAAGGGTGTACATTAGGCTATAAAATTATTTCCAAGAGTAAGAATTTCCAGCCTTTATAAACTGTTGTTCAGTATTCTTTGACCTACAGCACCTGAATGTCCAACGAGACACCCATTTTAGTTTGTTAATACTATAATTAGGCTTCTCCTATAAGGATAGGAGATTCGGGGTCCTGTGACTAACCCAATAAGGGTGTACATTAGGCTATAAAATTATTTCCAAGAGTAAGAATTTCCAGCCTTTATAAACTGTTGTTCAGTATTCTTTGACCTACAGCACCTGAATGTCCAACGAGACACCCATTTTAGTTTGTTAATACTATAATTAGGCTTCTCCTATAAGGATAGGAGATTCGGGGTCCTGTGACTAACCCAATAAGGGTGTACATTAGGCTATAAAATTATTTCCAAGAGTAAGAATTTCCAGCCTTTATAAACTGTTGTTCAGTATTCTTTGACCTACAGCACCTGAATGTCCAACGAGACACCCATTTTAGTTTGTTAATACTATAATTAGGCTTCTCCTATAAGGATAGGAGATTCGGGGTCCTGTGACTAACCCAATAAGGGTGTACATTAGGCTATAAAATTATTTCCAAGAGTAAGAATTTCCAGCCTTTATAAACTGTTGTTCAGTATTCTTTGACCTACAGCACCTGAATGTCCAACGAGACACCCATTTTAGTTTGTTAATACTATAATTAGGCTTCTCCTATAAGGATAGGAGATTCGGGGTCCTGTGACTAACCCAATAAGGGTGTACATTAGGCTATAAAATTATTTCCAAGAGTAAGAATTTCCAGCCTTTATAAACTGTTGTTCAGTATTCTTTGACCTACAGCACCTGAATGTCCAACGAGACACCCATTTTAGTTTGTTAATACTATAATTAGGCTTCTCCTATAAGGATAGGAGATTCGGGGTCCTGTGACTAACCCAATAAGGGTGTACATTAGGCTATAAAATTATTTCCAAGAGTAAGAATTTCCAGCCTTTATAAACTGTTGTTCAGTATTCTTTGACCTACAGCACCTGAATGTCCAACGAGACACCCATTTTAGTTTGTTAATACTATAATTAGGCTTCTCCTATAAGGATAGGAGATTCGGGGTCCTGTGACTAACCCAATAAGGGTGTACATTAGGCTATAAAATTATTTCCAAGAGTAAGAATTTCCAGCCTTTATAAACTGTTGTTCAGTATTCTTTGACCTACACCACCTGAATGTCCAACGAGACACCCATTTTAGTTTGTTAATACTATAATTAGGCTTCTCCTATAAGGATAGGAGATTCGGGGTCCTGTGACTAACCCAATAAGGGTGTACATTAGGCTATAAAATTATTTCCAAGAGTAAGAATTTCCAGCCTTTATAAACTGTTGTTCAGTATTCTTTGACCTACAGCACCTGAATGTCCAACGAGACACCCATTTTAGTTTGTTAATACTATAATTAGGCTTCTCCTATAAGGATAGGAGATTCGGGGTCCTGTGACTAACCCAATAAGGGTGTACATTAGGCTATAAAATTATTTCCAAGAGTAAGAATTTCCAGCCTTTATAAACTGTTGTTCAGTATTCTTTGACCTACAGCACCTGAATGTCCAACGAGACACCCATTTTAGTTTGTTAATACTATAATTAGGCTTCTCCTATAAGGATAGGAGATTCGGGGTCCTGTGACTAACCCAATAAGGGTGTACATTAGGCTATAAAATTATTTCCAAGAGTAAGAATTTCCAGCCTTTATAAACTGTTGTTCAGTATTCTTTGACCTACAGCACCTGAATGTCCAACGAGACACCCATTTTAGTTTGTTAATACTATAATTAGGCTTCTCCTATAAGGATAGGAGATTCGGGGTCCTGTGACTAACCCAATAAGGGTGTACATTAGGCTATAAAATTATTTCCAAGAGTAAGAATTTCCAGCCTTTATAAACTGTTGTTCAGTATTCTTTGACCTACAGCACCTGAATGTCCAACGAGACACCCATTTTAGTTTGTTAATACTATAATTAGGCTTCTCCTATAAGGATAGGAGATTCGGGGTCCTGTGACTAACCCAATAAGGGTGTACATTAGGCTATAAAATTATTTCCAAGAGTAAGAATTTCCAGCCTTTATAAACTGTTGTTCAGTATTCTTTGACCTACAGCACCTGAATGTCCAACGAGACACCCATTTTAGTTTGTTAATACTATAATTAGGCTTCTCCTATAAGGATAGGAGATTCGGGGTCCTGTGACTAACCCAATAAGGGTGTACATTAGGCTATAAAATTATTTCCAAGAGTAAGAATTTCCAGCCTTTATAAACTGTTGTTCAGTATTCTTTGACCTACAGCACCTGAATGTCCAACGAGACACCCATTTTAGTTTGTTAATACTATAATTAGGCTTCTCCTATAAGGATAGGAGATTCGGGGTCCTGTGACTAACCCAATAAGGGTGTACATTAGGCTATAAAATTATTTCCAAGAGTAAGAATTTCCAGCCTTTATAAACTGTTGTTCAGTATTCTTTGACCTACAGCACCTGAATGTCCAACGAGACACCCATTTTAGTTTGTTAATACTATAATTAGGCTTCTCCTATAAGGATAGGAGATTCGGGGTCCTGTGACTAACCCAATAAGGGTGTACATTAGGCTATAAAATTATTTCCAAGAGTAAGAATTTCCAGCCTTTATAAACTGTTGTTCAGTATTCTTTGACCTACAGCACCTGAATGTCCAACGAGACACCCATTTTAGTTTGTTAATACTATAATTAGGCTTCTCCTATAAGGATAGGAGATTCGGGGTCCTGTGACTAACCCAATAAGGGTGTACATTAGGCTATAAAATTATTTCCAAGAGTAAGAATTTCCAGCCTTTATAAACTGTTGTTCAGTATTCTTTGACCTACAGCACCTGAATGTCCAACGAGACACCCATTTTAGTTTGTTAATACTATAATTAGGCTTCTCCTATAAGGATAGGAGATTCGGGGTCCTGTGACTAACCCAATAAGGGTGTACATTAGGCTATAAAATTATTTCCAAGAGTAAGAATTTCCAGCCTTTATAAACTGTTGTTCAGTATTCTTTGACCTACAGCACCTGAATGTCCAACGAGACACCATTTTAGTTTGTTAATACTATAATTAGGCTTCTCCTATAAGGATAGGAGATTCGGGGTCCTGTGACTAACCCAATAAGGGTGTACATTAGGCTATAAAATTATTTCCAAGAGTAAGAATTTCCAGCCTTTATAAACTGTTGTTCAGTATTCTTTGACCTACAGCACCTGAATGTCCAACGAGACACCCATTTTAGTTTGTTAATACTATAATTAGGCTTCTCCTATAAGGATAGGAGATTCGGGGTCCTGTGACTAACCCAATAAGGGTGTACATTAGGCTATAAAATTATTTCCAAGAGTAAGAATTTCCAGCCTTTATAAACTGTTGTTCAGTATTCTTTGACCTACAGCACCTGAATGTCCAACGAGACACCCATTTTAGTTTGTTAATACTATAATTAGGCTTCTCCTATAAGGATAGGAGATTCGGGGTCCTGTGACTAACCCAATAAGGGTGTACATTAGGCTATAAAATTATTTCCAAGAGTAAGAATTTCCAGCCTTTATAAACTGTTGTTCAGTATTCTTTGACCTACAGCACCTGAATGTCCAACGAGACACCCATTTTAGTTTGTTAATACTATAATTAGGCTTCTCCTATAAGGATAGGAGATTCGGGGTCCTGTGACTAACCCAATAAGGGTGTACATTAGGCTATAAAATTATTTCCAAGAGTAAGAATTTCCAGCCTTTATAAACTGTTGTTCAGTATTCTTTGACCTACAGCACCTGAATGTCCAACGAGACACCCATTTTAGTTTGTTAATACTATAATTAGGCTTCTCCTATAAGGATAGGAGATTCGGGGTCCTGTGACTAACCAATAAGGGTGTACATTAGGCTATAAAATTATTTCCAAGAGTAAGAATTTCCAGCCTTTATAAACTGTTGTTCAGTATTCTTTGACCTACAGCACCTGAATGTCCAACGAGACACCCATTTTAGTTTGTTAATACTATAATTAGGCTTCTCCTATAAGGATAGGAGATTCGGGGTCCTGTGACTAACCCAGTAAGGGTGTACATTAGGCTATAAAATTATTTCCAAGAGTAAGAATTTCCAGCCTTTATAAACTGTTGTTCAGTATTCTTTGACCTACAGCACCTGAATGTCCAACGAGACACCCATTTTAGTTTGTTAATACTATAATTAGGCTTCTCCTATAAGGATAGGAGATTCGGGGTCCTGTGACTAACCCAATAAGGGTGTACATTAGGCTATAAAATTATTTCCAAGAGTAAGAATTTCCAGCCTTTATAAACTGTTGTTCAGTATTCTTTGACCTACAGCACCTGAATGTCCAACGAGACACCCATTTTAGTTTGTTAATACTATAATTAGGCTTCTCCTATAAGGATAGGAGATTCGGGGTCCTGTGACTAACCCAATAAGGGTGTACATTAGGCTATAAAATTATTTCCAAGAGTAAGAATTTCCAGCCTTTATAAACTGTTGTTCAGTATTCTTTGACCTACAGCACCTGAATGTCCAACGAGACACCCATTTTAGTTTGTTAATACTATAATTAGGCTTCTCCTATAAGGATAGGAGATTCGGGGTCCTGTGACTAACCCAATAAGGGTGTACATTAGGCTATAAAATTATTTCCAAGAGTAAGAATTTCCAGCCTTTATAAACTGTTGTTCAGTATTCTTTGACCTACAGCACCTGAATGTCCAACGAGACACCCATTTTAGTTTGTTAATACTATAATTAGGCTTCTCCTATAAGGATAGGAGATTCGGGGTCCTGTGACTAACCCAATAAGGGTGTACATTAGGCTATAAAATTATTTCCAAGAGTAAGAATTTCCAGCCTTTATAAACTGTTGTTCAGTATTCTTTGACCTACAGCACCTGAATGTCCAACGAGACACCCATTTTAGTTTGTTAATACTATAATTAGGCTTCTCCTATAAGGATAGGAGATTCGGGGTCCTGTGACTAACCCAATAAGGGTGTACATTAGGCTATAAAATTATTTCCAAGAGTAAGAATTTCCAGCCTTTATAAACTGTTGTTCAGTATTCTTTGACCTACAGCACCTGAATGTCCAACGAGACACCCATTTTAGTTTGTTAATACTATAATTAGGCTTCTCCTATAAGGATAGGAGATTCGGGGTCCTGTGACTAACCAATAAGGGTGTACATTAGGCTATAAAATTATTTCCAAGAGTAAGAATTTCCAGCCTTTATAAACTGTTGTTCAGTATTCTTTGACCTACAGCACCTGAATGTCCAACGAGACACCCATTTTAGTTTGTTAATACTATAATTAGGCTTCTCCTATAAGGATAGGAGATTCGGGGTCCTGTGACTAACCCAATAAGGGTGTACATTAGGCTATAAAATTATTTCCAAGAGTAAGAATTTCCAGCCTTTATAAACTGTTGTTCAGTATTCTTTGACCTACAGCACCTGAATGTCCAACGAGACACCCATTTTAGTTTGTTAATACTATAATTAGGCTTCTCCTATAAGGATAGGAGATTCGGGGTCCTGTGACTAACCCAATAAGGGTGTACATTAGGCTATAAAATTATTTCCAAGAGTAAGAATTTCCAGCCTTTATAAACTGTTGTTCAGTATTCTTTGACCTACAGCACCTGAATGTCCAACGAGACACCCATTTTAGTTTGTTAATACTATAATTAGGCTTCTCCTATAAGGATAGGAGATTCGGGGTCCTGTGACTAACCCAATAAGGGTGTACATTAGGCTATAAAATTATTTCCAAGAGTAAGAATTTCCAGCCTTTATAAACTGTTGTTCAGTATTCTTTGACCTACAGCACCTGAATGTCCAACGAGACACCCATTTTAGTTTGTTAATACTATAATTAGGCTTCTCCTATAAGGATAGGAGATTCGGGGTCCTGTGACTAACCCAATAAGGGTGTACATTAGGCTATAAAATTATTTCCAAGAGTAAGAATTTCCAGCCTTTATAAACTGTTGTTCAGTATTCTTTGACCTACAGCACCTGAATGTCCAACGAGACACCCATTTTAGTTTGTTAATACTATAATTAGGCTTCTCCTATAAGGATAGGAGATTCGGGGTCCTGTGACTAACCCAATAAGGGTGTACATTAGGCTATAAAATTATTTCCAAGAGTAAGAATTTCCAGCCTTTATAAACTGTTGTTCAGTATTCTTTGACCTACAGCACCTGAATGTCCAACGAGACACCCATTTTAGTTTGTTAATACTATAATTAGGCTTCTCCTATAAGGATAGGAGATTCGGGGTCCTGTGACTAACCCAATAAGGGTGTACATTAGGCTATAAAATTATTTCCAAGAGTAAGAATTTCCAGCCTTTATAAACTGTTGTTCAGTATTCTTTGACCTACAGCACCTGAATGTCCAACGAGACACCCATTTTAGTTTGTTAATACTATAATTAGGCTTCTCCTATAAGGATAGGAGATTCGGGGTCCTGTGACTAACCCAATAAGGGTGTACATTAGGCTATAAAATTATTTCCAAGAGTAAGAATTTCCAGCCTTTATAAACTGTTGTTCAGTATTCTTTGACCTACAGCACCTGAATGTCCAACGAGACACCCATTTTAGTTTGTTAATACTATAATTAGGCTTCTCCTATAAGGATAGGAGATTCGGGGTCCTGTGACTAACCCAATAAGGGTGTACATTAGGCTATAAAATTATTTCCAAGAGTAAGAATTTCCAGCCTTTATAAACTGTTGTTCAGTATTCTTTGACCTACAGCACCTGAATGTCCAACGAGACACCCATTTTAGTTTGTTAATACTATAATTAGGCTTCTCCTATAAGGATAGGAGATTCGGGGTCCTGTGACTAACCCAATAAGGGTGTACATTAGGCTATAAAATTATTTCCAAGAGTAAGAATTTCCAGCCTTTATAAACTGTTGTTCAGTATTCTTTGACCTACAGCACCTGAATGTCCAACGAGACACCCATTTTAGTTTGTTAATACTATAATTAGGCTTCTCCTATAAGGATAGGAGATTCGGGGTCCTGTGACTAACCCAATAAGGGTGTACATTAGGCTATAAAATTATTTCCAAGAGTAAGAATTTCCAGCCTTTATAAACTGTTGTTCAGTATTCTTTGACCTACAGCACCTGAATGTCCAACGAGACACCCATTTTAGTTTGTTAATACTATAATTAGGCTTCTCCTATAAGGATAGGAGATTCGGGGTCCTGTGACTAACCCAATAAGGGTGTACATTAGGCTATAAAATTATTTCCAAGAGTAAGAATTTCCAGCCTTTATAAACTGTTGTTCAGTATTCTTTGACCTACAGCACCTGAATGTCCAACGAGACACCCATTTTAGTTTGTTAATACTATAATTAGGCTTCTCCTATAAGGATAGGAGATTCGGGGTCCTGTGACTAACCCAATAAGGGTGTACATTAGGCTATAAAATTATTTCCAAGAGTAAGAATTTCCAGCCTTTATAAACTGTTGTTCAGTATTCTTTGACCTACAGCACCTGAATGTCCAACGAGACACCCATTTTAGTTTGTTAATACTATAATTAGGCTTCTCCTATAAGGATAGGAGATTCGGGGTCCTGTGACTAACCCAATAAGGGTGTACATTAGGCTATAAAATTATTTCCAAGAGTAAGAATTTCCAGCCTTTATAAACTGTTGTTCAGTATTCTTTGACCTACAGCACCTGAATGTCCAACGAGACACCCATTTTAGTTTGTTAATACTATAATTAGGCTTCTCCTATAAGGATAGGAGATTCGGGGTCCTGTGACTAACCCAATAAGGGTGTACATTAGGCTATAAAATTATTTCCAAGAGTAAGAATTTCCAGCCTTTATAAACTGTTGTTCAGTATTCTTTGACCTACAGCACCTGAATGTCCAACGAGACACCCATTTTAGTTTGTTAATACTATAATTAGGCTTCTCCTATAAGGATAGGAGATTCGGGGTCCTGTGACTAACCCAATAAGGGTGTACATTAGGCTATAAAATTATTTCCAAGAGTAAGAATTTCCAGCCTTTATAAACTGTTGTTCAGTATTCTTTGACCTACAGCACCTGAATGTCCAACGAGACACCCATTTTAGTTTGTTAATACTATAATTAGGCTTCTCCTATAAGGATAGGAGATTCGGGGTCCTGTGACTAACCCAATAAGGGTGTACATTAGGCTATAAAATTATTTCCAAGAGTAAGAATTTCCAGCCTTTATAAACTGTTGTTCAGTATTCTTTGACCTACAGCACCTGAATGTCCAACGAGACACCCATTTTAGTTTGTTAATACTATAATTAGGCTTCTCCTATAAGGATAGGAGATTCGGGGTCCTGTGACTAACCCAATAAGGGTGTACATTAGGCTATAAAATTATTTCCAAGAGTAAGAATTTCCAGCCTTTATAAACTGTTGTTCAGTATTCTTTGACCTACAGCACCTGAATGTCCAACGAGACACCCATTTTAGTTTGTTAATACTATAATTAGGCTTCTCCTATAAGGATAGGAGATTCGGGGTCCTGTGACTAACCCAATAAGGGTGTACATTAGGCTATAAAATTATTTCCAAGAGTAAGAATTTCCAGCCTTTATAAACTGTTGTTCAGTATTCTTTGACCTACAGCACCTGAATGTCCAACGAGACACCCATTTTAGTTTGTTAATACTATAATTAGGCTTCTCCTATAAGGATAGGAGATTCGGGGTCCTGTGACTAACCCAATAAGGGTGTACATTAGGCTATAAAATTATTTCCAAGAGTAAGAATTTCCAGCCTTTATAAACTGTTGTTCAGTATTCTTTGACCTACAGCACCTGAATGTCCAACGAGACACCCATTTTAGTTTGTTAATACTATAATTAGGCTTCTCCTATAAGGATAGGAGATTCGGGGTCCTGTGACTAACCCAATAAGGGTGTACATTAGGCTATAAAATTATTTCCAAGAGTAAGAATTTCCAGCCTTTATAAACTGTTGTTCAGTATTCTTTGACCTACAGCACCTGAATGTCCAACGAGACACCCATTTTAGTTTGTTAATACTATAATTAGGCTTCTCCTATAAGGATAGGAGATTCGGGGTCCTGTGACTAACCCAATAAGGGTGTACATTAGGCTATAAAATTATTTCCAAGAGTAAGAATTTCCAGCCTTTATAAACTGTTGTTCAGTATTCTTTGACCTACAGCACCTGAATGTCCAACGAGACACCCATTTTAGTTTGTTAATACTATAATTAGGCTTCTCCTATAAGGATAGGAGATTCGGGGTCCTGTGACTAACCCAATAAGGGTGTACATTAGGCTATAAAATTATTTCCAAGAGTAAGAATTTCCAGCCTTTATAAACTGTTGTTCAGTATTCTTTGACCTACAGCACCTGAATGTCCAACGAGACACCCATTTTAGTTTGTTAATACTATAATTAGGCTTCTCCTATAAGGATAGGAGATTCGGGGTCCTGTGACTAACCCAATAAGGGTGTACATTAGGCTATAAAATTATTTCCAAGAGTAAGAATTTCCAGCCTTTATAAACTGTTGTTCAGTATTCTTTGACCTACAGCACCTGAATGTCCAACGAGACACCCATTTTAGTTTGTTAATACTATAATTAGGCTTCTCCTATAAGGATAGGAGATTCGGGGTCCTGTGACTAACCCAATAAGGGTGTACATTAGGCTATAAAATTATTTCCAAGAGTAAGAATTTCCAGCCTTTATAAACTGTTGTTCAGTATTCTTTGACCTACAGCACCTGAATGTCCAACGAGACACCCATTTTAGTTTGTTAATACTATAATTAGGCTTCTCCTATAAGGATAGGAGATTCGGGGTCCTGTGACTAACCCAATAAGGGTGTACATTAGGCTATAAAATTATTTCCAAGAGTAAGAATTTCCAGCCTTTATAAACTGTTGTTCAGTATTCTTTGACCTACAGCACCTGAATGTCCAACGAGACACCCATTTTAGTTTGTTAATACTATAATTAGGCTTCTCCTATAAGGATAGGAGATTCGGGGTCCTGTGACTAACCCAATAAGGGTGTACATTAGGCTATAAAATTATTTCCAAGAGTAAGAATTTCCAGCCTTTATAAACTGTTGTTCAGTATTCTTTGACCTACAGCACCTGAATGTCCAACGAGACACCCATTTTAGTTTGTTAATACTATAATTAGGCTTCTCCTATAAGGATAGGAGATTCGGGGTCCTGTGACTAACCCAATAAGGGTGTACATTAGGCTATAAAATTATTTCCAAGAGTAAGAATTTCCAGCCTTTATAAACTGTTGTTCAGTATTCTTTGACCTACAGCACCTGAATGTCCAACGAGACACCCATTTTAGTTTGTTAATACTATAATTAGGCTTCTCCTATAAGGATAGGAGATTCGGGGTCCTGTGACTAACCCAATAAGGGTGTACATTAGGCTATAAAATTATTTCCAAGAGTAAGAATTTCCAGCCTTTATAAACTGTTGTTCAGTATTCTTTGACCTACAGCACCTGAATGTCCAACGAGACACCCATTTTAGTTTGTTAATACTATAATTAGGCTTCTCCTATAAGGATAGGAGATTCGGGGTCCTGTGACTAACCCAATAAGGGTGTACATTAGGCTATAAAATTATTTCCAAGAGTAAGAATTTCCAGCCTTTATAAACTGTTGTTCAGTATTCTTTGACCTACAGCACCTGAATGTCCAACGAGACACCCATTTTAGTTTGTTAATACTATAATTAGGCTTCTCCTATAAGGATAGGAGATTCGGGGTCCTGTGACTAACCCAATAAGGGTGTACATTAGGCTATAAAATTATTTCCAAGAGTAAGAATTTCCAGCCTTTATAAACTGTTGTTCAGTATTCTTTGACCTACAGCACCTGAATGTCCAACGAGACACCCATTTTAGTTTGTTAATACTATAATTAGGCTTCTCCTATAAGGATAGGAGATTCGGGGTCCTGTGACTAACCCAATAAGGGTGTACATTAGGCTATAAAATTATTTCCAAGAGTAAGAATTTCCAGCCTTTATAAACTGTTGTTCAGTATTCTTTGACCTACAGCACCTGAATGTCCAACGAGACACCCATTTTAGTTTGTTAATACTATAATTAGGCTTCTCCTATAAGGATAGGAGATTCGGGGTCCTGTGACTAACCCAATAAGGGTGTACATTAGGCTATAAAATTATTTCCAAGAGTAAGAATTTCCAGCCTTTATAAACTGTTGTTCAGTATTCTTTGACCTACAGCACCTGAATGTCCAACGAGACACCCATTTTAGTTTGTTAATACTATAATTAGGCTTCTCCTATAAGGATAGGAGATTCGGGGTCCTGTGACTAACCCAATAAGGGTGTACATTAGGCTATAAAATTATTTCCAAGAGTAAGAATTTCCAGCCTTTATAAACTGTTGTTCAGTATTCTTTGACCTACAGCACCTGAATGTCCAACGAGACACCCATTTTAGTTTGTTAATACTATAATTAGGCTTCTCCTATAAGGATAGGAGATTCGGGGTCCTGTGACTAACCCAATAAGGGTGTACATTAGGCTATAAAATTATTTCCAAGAGTAAGAATTTCCAGCCTTTATAAACTGTTGTTCAGTATTCTTTGACCTACAGCACCTGAATGTCCAACGAGACACCCATTTTAGTTTGTTAATACTATAATTAGGCTTCTCCTATAAGGATAGGAGATTCGGGGTCCTGTGACTAACCCAATAAGGGTGTACATTAGGCTATAAAATTATTTCCAAGAGTAAGAATTTCCAGCCTTTATAAACTGTTGTTCAGTATTCTTTGACCTACAGCACCTGAATGTCCAACGAGACACCCATTTTAGTTTGTTAATACTATAATTAGGCTTCTCCTATAAGGATAGGAGATTCGGGGTCCTGTGACTAACCCAATAAGGGTGTACATTAGGCTATAAAATTATTTCCAAGAGTAAGAATTTCCAGCCTTTATAAACTGTTGTTCAGTATTCTTTGACCTACAGCACCTGAATGTCCAACGAGACACCCATTTTAGTTTGTTAATACTATAATTAGGCTTCTCCTATAAGGATAGGAGATTCGGGGTCCTGTGACTAACCCAATAAGGGTGTACATTAGGCTATAAAATTATTTCCAAGAGTAAGAATTTCCAGCCTTTATAAACTGTTGTTCAGTATTCTTTGACCTACAGCACCTGAATGTCCAACGAGACACCCATTTTAGTTTGTTAATACTATAATTAGGCTTCTCCTATAAGGATAGGAGATTCGGGGTCCTGTGACTAACCCAATAAGGGTGTACATTAGGCTATAAAATTATTTCCAAGAGTAAGAATTTCCAGCCTTTATAAACTGTTGTTCAGTATTCTTTGACCTACAGCACCTGAATGTCCAACGAGACACCCATTTTAGTTTGTTAATACTATAATTAGGCTTCTCCTATAAGGATAGGAGATTCGGGGTCCTGTGACTAACCCAATAAGGGTGTACATTAGGCTATAAAATTATTTCCAAGAGTAAGAATTTCCAGCCTTTATAAACTGTTGTTCAGTATTCTTTGACCTACAGCACCTGAATGTCCAACGAGACACCCATTTTAGTTTGTTAATACTATAATTAGGCTTCTCCTATAAGGATAGGAGATTCGGGGTCCTGTGACTAACCCAATAAGGGTGTACATTAGGCTATAAAATTATTTCCAAGAGTAAGAATTTCCAGCCTTTATAAACTGTTGTTCAGTATTCTTTGACCTACAGCACCTGAATGTCCAACGAGACACCCATTTTAGTTTGTTAATACTATAATTAGGCTTCTCCTATAAGGATAGGAGATTCGGGGTCCTGTGACTAACCCAATAAGGGTGTACATTAGGCTATAAAATTATTTCCAAGAGTAAGAATTTCCAGCCTTTATAAACTGTTGTTCAGTATTCTTTGACCTACAGCACCTGAATGTCCAACGAGACACCCATTTTAGTTTGTTAATACTATAATTAGGCTTCTCCTATAAGGATAGGAGATTCGGGGTCCTGTGACTAACCCAATAAGGGTGTACATTAGGCTATAAAATTATTTCCAAGAGTAAGAATTTCCAGCCTTTATAAACTGTTGTTCAGTATTCTTTGACCTACAGCACCTGAATGTCCAACGAGACACCCATTTTAGTTTGTTAATACTATAATTAGGCTTCTCCTATAAGGATAGGAGATTCGGGGTCCTGTGACTAACCCAATAAGGGTGTACATTAGGCTATAAAATTATTTCCAAGAGTAAGAATTTCCAGCCTTTATAAACTGTTGTTCAGTATTCTTTGACCTACAGCACCTGAATGTCCAACGAGACACCCATTTTAGTTTGTTAATACTATAATTAGGCTTCTCCTATAAGGATAGGAGATTCGGGGTCCTGTGACTAACCCAATAAGGGTGTACATTAGGCTATAAAATTATTTCCAAGAGTAAGAATTTCCAGCCTTTATAAACTGTTGTTCAGTATTCTTTGACCTACAGCACCTGAATGTCCAACGAGACACCCATTTTAGTTTGTTAATACTATAATTAGGCTTCTCCTATAAGGATAGGAGATTCGGGGTCCTGTGACTAACCCAATAAGGGTGTACATTAGGCTATAAAATTATTTCCAAGAGTAAGAATTTCCAGCCTTTATAAACTGTTGTTCAGTATTCTTTGACCTACAGCACCTGAATGTCCAACGAGACACCCATTTTAGTTTGTTAATACTATAATTAGGCTTCTCCTATAAGGATAGGAGATTCGGGGTCCTGTGACTAACCCAATAAGGGTGTACATTAGGCTATAAAATTATTTCCAAGAGTAAGAATTTCCAGCCTTTATAAACTGTTGTTCAGTATTCTTTGACCTACAGCACCTGAATGTCCAACGAGACACCCATTTTAGTTTGTTAATACTATAATTAGGCTTCTCCTATAAGGATAGGAGATTCGGGGTCCTGTGACTAACCCAATAAGGGTGTACATTAGGCTATAAAATTATTTCCAAGAGTAAGAATTTCCAGCCTTTATAAACTGTTGTTCAGTATTCTTTGACCTACAGCACCTGAATGTCCAACGAGACACCCATTTTAGTTTGTTAATACTATAATTAGGCTTCTCCTATAAGGATAGGAGATTCGGGGTCCTGTGACTAACCCAATAAGGGTGTACATTAGGCTATAAAATTATTTCCAAGAGTAAGAATTTCCAGCCTTTATAAACTGTTGTTCAGTATTCTTTGACCTACAGCACCTGAATGTCCAACGAGACACCCATTTTAGTTTGTTAATACTATAATTAGGCTTCTCCTATAAGGATAGGAGATTCGGGGTCCTGTGACTAACCCAATAAGGGTGTACATTAGGCTATAAAATTATTTCCAAGAGTAAGAATTTCCAGCCTTTATAAACTGTTGTTCAGTATTCTTTGACCTACAGCACCTGAATGTCCAACGAGACACCCATTTTAGTTTGTTAATACTATAATTAGGCTTCTCCTATAAGGATAGGAGATTCGGGGTCCTGTGACTAACCCAATAAGGGTGTACATTAGGCTATAAAATTATTTCCAAGAGTAAGAATTTCCAGCCTTTATAAACTGTTGTTCAGTATTCTTTGACCTACAGCACCTGAATGTCCAACGAGACACCCATTTTAGTTTGTTAATACTATAATTAGGCTTCTCCTATAAGGATAGGAGATTCGGGGTCCTGTGACTAACCCAATAAGGGTGTACATTAGGCTATAAAATTATTTCCAAGAGTAAGAATTTCCAGCCTTTATAAACTGTTGTTCAGTATTCTTTGACCTACAGCACCTGAATGTCCAACGAGACACCCATTTTAGTTTGTTAATACTATAATTAGGCTTCTCCTATAAGGATAGGAGATTCGGGGTCCTGTGACTAACCCAATAAGGGTGTACATTAGGCTATAAAATTATTTCCAAGAGTAAGAATTTCCAGCCTTTATAAACTGTTGTTCAGTATTCTTTGACCTACAGCACCTGAATGTCCAACGAGACACCCATTTTAGTTTGTTAATACTATAATTAGGCTTCTCCTATAAGGATAGGAGATTCGGGGTCCTGTGACTAACCCAATAAGGGTGTACATTAGGCTATAAAATTATTTCCAAGAGTAAGAATTTCCAGCCTTTATAAACTGTTGTTCAGTATTCTTTGACCTACAGCACCTGAATGTCCAACGAGACACCCATTTTAGTTTGTTAATACTATAATTAGGCTTCTCCTATAAGGATAGGAGATTCGGGGTCCTGTGACTAACCCAATAAGGGTGTACATTAGGCTATAAAATTATTTCCAAGAGTAAGAATTTCCAGCCTTTATAAACTGTTGTTCAGTATTCTTTGACCTACAGCACCTGAATGTCCAACGAGACACCCATTTTAGTTTGTTAATACTATAATTAGGCTTCTCCTATAAGGATAGGAGATTCGGGGTCCTGTGACTAACCCAATAAGGGTGTACATTAGGCTATAAAATTATTTCCAAGAGTAAGAATTTCCAGCCTTTATAAACTGTTGTTCAGTATTCTTTGACCTACAGCACCTGAATGTCCAACGAGACACCCATTTTAGTTTGTTAATACTATAATTAGGCTTCTCCTATAAGGATAGGAGATTCGGGGTCCTGTGACTAACCCAATAAGGGTGTACATTAGGCTATAAAATTATTTCCAAGAGTAAGAATTTCCAGCCTTTATAAACTGTTGTTCAGTATTCTTTGACCTACAGCACCTGAATGTCCAACGAGACACCCATTTTAGTTTGTTAATACTATAATTAGGCTTCTCCTATAAGGATAGGAGATTCGGGGTCCTGTGACTAACCCAATAAGGGTGTACATTAGGCTATAAAATTATTTCCAAGAGTAAGAATTTCCAGCCTTTATAAACTGTTGTTCAGTATTCTTTGACCTACAGCACCTGAATGTCCAACGAGACACCCATTTTAGTTTGTTAATACTATAATTAGGCTTCTCCTATAAGGATAGGAGATTCGGGGTCCTGTGACTAACCCAATAAGGGTGTACATTAGGCTATAAAATTATTTCCAAGAGTAAGAATTTCCAGCCTTTATAAACTGTTGTTCAGTATTCTTTGACCTACAGCACCTGAATGTCCAACGAGACACCCATTTTAGTTTGTTAATACTATAATTAGGCTTCTCCTATAAGGATAGGAGATTCGGGGTCCTGTGACTAACCCAATAAGGGTGTACATTAGGCTATAAAATTATTTCCAAGAGTAAGAATTTCCAGCCTTTATAAACTGTTGTTCAGTATTCTTTGACCTACAGCACCTGAATGTCCAACGAGACACCCATTTTAGTTTGTTAATACTATAATTAGGCTTCTCCTATAAGGATAGGAGATTCGGGGTCCTGTGACTAACCCAATAAGGGTGTACATTAGGCTATAAAATTATTTCCAAGAGTAAGAATTTCCAGCCTTTATAAACTGTTGTTCAGTATTCTTTGACCTACAGCACCTGAATGTCCAACGAGACACCCATTTTAGTTTGTTAATACTATAATTAGGCTTCTCCTATAAGGATAGGAGATTCGGGGTCCTGTGACTAACCCAATAAGGGTGTACATTAGGCTATAAAATTATTTCCAAGAGTAAGAATTTCCAGCCTTTATAAACTGTTGTTCAGTATTCTTTGACCTACAGCACCTGAATGTCCAACGAGACACCCATTTTAGTTTGTTAATACTATAATTAGGCTTCTCCTATAAGGATAGGAGATTCGGGGTCCTGTGACTAACCCAATAAGGGTGTACATTAGGCTATAAAATTATTTCCAAGAGTAAGAATTTCCAGCCTTTATAAACTGTTGTTCAGTATTCTTTGACCTACAGCACCTGAATGTCCAACGAGACACCCATTTTAGTTTGTTAATACTATAATTAGGCTTCTCCTATAAGGATAGGAGATTCGGGGTCCTGTGACTAACCCAATAAGGGTGTACATTAGGCTATAAAATTATTTCCAAGAGTAAGAATTTCCAGCCTTTATAAACTGTTGTTCAGTATTCTTTGACCTACAGCACCTGAATGTCCAACGAGACACCCATTTTAGTTTGTTAATACTATAATTAGGCTTCTCCTATAAGGATAGGAGATTCGGGGTCCTGTGACTAACCCAATAAGGGTGTACATTAGGCTATAAAATTATTTCCAAGAGTAAGAATTTCCAGCCTTTATAAACTGTTGTTCAGTATTCTTTGACCTACAGCACCTGAATGTCCAACGAGACACCCATTTTAGTTTGTTAATACTATAATTAGGCTTCTCCTATAAGGATAGGAGATTCGGGGTCCTGTGACTAACCCAATAAGGGTGTACATTAGGCTATAAAATTATTTCCAAGAGTAAGAATTTCCAGCCTTTATAAACTGTTGTTCAGTATTCTTTGACCTACAGCACCTGAATGTCCAACGAGACACCCATTTTAGTTTGTTAATACTATAATTAGGCTTCTCCTATAAGGATAGGAGATTCGGGGTCCTGTGACTAACCCAATAAGGGTGTACATTAGGCTATAAAATTATTTCCAAGAGTAAGAATTTCCAGCCTTTATAAACTGTTGTTCAGTATTCTTTGACCTACAGCACCTGAATGTCCAACGAGACACCCATTTTAGTTTGTTAATACTATAATTAGGCTTCTCCTATAAGGATAGGAGATTCGGGGTCCTGTGACTAACCCAATAAGGGTGTACATTAGGCTATAAAATTATTTCCAAGAGTAAGAATTTCCAGCCTTTATAAACTGTTGTTCAGTATTCTTTGACCTACAGCACCTGAATGTCCAACGAGACACCCATTTTAGTTTGTTAATACTATAATTAGGCTTCTCCTATAAGGATAGGAGATTCGGGGTCCTGTGACTAACCCAATAAGGGTGTACATTAGGCTATAAAATTATTTCCAAGAGTAAGAATTTCCAGCCTTTATAAACTGTTGTTCAGTATTCTTTGACCTACAGCACCTGAATGTCCAACGAGACACCCATTTTAGTTTGTTAATACTATAATTAGGCTTCTCCTATAAGGATAGGAGATTCGGGGTCCTGTGACTAACCCAATAAGGGTGTACATTAGGCTATAAAATTATTTCCAAGAGTAAGAATTTCCAGCCTTTATAAACTGTTGTTCAGTATTCTTTGACCTACAGCACCTGAATGTCCAACGAGACACCCATTTTAGTTTGTTAATACTATAATTAGGCTTCTCCTATAAGGATAGGAGATTCGGGGTCCTGTGACTAACCCAATAAGGGTGTACATTAGGCTATAAAATTATTTCCAAGAGTAAGAATTTCCAGCCTTTATAAACTGTTGTTCAGTATTCTTTGACCTACAGCACCTGAATGTCCAACGAGACACCCATTTTAGTTTGTTAATACTATAATTAGGCTTCTCCTATAAGGATAGGAGATTCGGGGTCCTGTGACTAACCCAATAAGGGTGTACATTAGGCTATAAAATTATTTCCAAGAGTAAGAATTTCCAGCCTTTATAAACTGTTGTTCAGTATTCTTTGACCTACAGCACCTGAATGTCCAACGAGACACCCATTTTAGTTTGTTAATACTATAATTAGGCTTCTCCTATAAGGATAGGAGATTCGGGGTCCTGTGACTAACCCAATAAGGGTGTACATTAGGCTATAAAATTATTTCCAAGAGTAAGAATTTCCAGCCTTTATAAACTGTTGTTCAGTATTCTTTGACCTACAGCACCTGAATGTCCAACGAGACACCCATTTTAGTTTGTTAATACTATAATTAGGCTTCTCCTATAAGGATAGGAGATTCGGGGTCCTGTGACTAACCCAGTAAGGGTGTACATTAGGCTATAAAATTATTTCCAAGAGTAAGAATTTCCAGCCTTTATAAACTGTTGTTCAGTATTCTTTGACCTACAGCACCTGAATGTCCAACGAGACACCCATTTTAGTTTGTTAATACTATAATTAGGCTTCTCCTATAAGGATAGGAGATTCGGGGTCCTGTGACTAACCCAATAAGGGTGTACATTAGGCTATAAAATTATTTCCAAGAGTAAGAATTTCCAGCCTTTATAAACTGTTGTTCAGTATTCTTTGACCTACAGCACCTGAATGTCCAACGAGACACCCATTTTAGTTTGTTAATACTATAATTAGGCTTCTCCTATAAGGATAGGAGATTCGGGGTCCTGTGACTAACCCAATAAGGGTGTACATTAGGCTATAAAATTATTTCCAAGAGTAAGAATTTCCAGCCTTTATAAACTGTTGTTCAGTATTCTTTGACCTACAGCACCTGAATGTCCAACGAGACACCCATTTTAGTTTGTTAATACTATAATTAGGCTTCTCCTATAAGGATAGGAGATTCGGGGTCCTGTGACTAACCCAATAAGGGTGTACATTAGGCTATAAAATTATTTCCAAGAGTAAGAATTTCCAGCCTTTATAAACTGTTGTTCAGTATTCTTTGACCTACAGCACCTGAATGTCCAACGAGACACCCATTTTAGTTTGTTAATACTATAATTAGGCTTCTCCTATAAGGATAGGAGATTCGGGGTCCTGTGACTAACCCAATAAGGGTGTACATTAGGCTATAAAATTATTTCCAAGAGTAAGAATTTCCAGCCTTTATAAACTGTTGTTCAGTATTCTTTGACCTACAGCACCTGAATGTCCAACGAGACACCCATTTTAGTTTGTTAATACTATAATTAGGCTTCTCCTATAAGGATAGGAGATTCGGGGTCCTGTGACTAACCCAATAAGGGTGTACATTAGGCTATAAAATTATTTCCAAGAGTAAGAATTTCCAGCCTTTATAAACTGTTGTTCAGTATTCTTTGACCTACAGCACCTGAATGTCCAACGAGACACCCATTTTAGTTTGTTAATACTATAATTAGGCTTCTCCTATAAGGATAGGAGATTCGGGGTCCTGTGACTAACCCAATAAGGGTGTACATTAGGCTATAAAATTATTTCCAAGAGTAAGAATTTCCAGCCTTTATAAACTGTTGTTCAGTATTCTTTGACCTACAGCACCTGAATGTCCAACGAGACACCCATTTTAGTTTGTTAATACTATAATTAGGCTTCTCCTATAAGGATAGGAGATTCGGGGTCCTGTGACTAACCCAATAAGGGTGTACATTAGGCTATAAAATTATTTCCAAGAGTAAGAATTTCCAGCCTTTATAAACTGTTGTTCAGTATTCTTTGACCTACAGCACCTGAATGTCCAACGAGACACCCATTTTAGTTTGTTAATACTATAATTAGGCTTCTCCTATAAGGATAGGAGATTCGGGGTCCTGTGACTAACCCAATAAGGGTGTACATTAGGCTATAAAATTATTTCCAAGAGTAAGAATTTCCAGCCTTTATAAACTGTTGTTCAGTATTCTTTGACCTACAGCACCTGAATGTCCAACGAGACACCCATTTTAGTTTGTTAATACTATAATTAGGCTTCTCCTATAAGGATAGGAGATTCGGGGTCCTGTGACTAACCCAATAAGGGTGTACATTAGGCTATAAAATTATTTCCAAGAGTAAGAATTTCCAGCCTTTATAAACTGTTGTTCAGTATTCTTTGACCTACAGCACCTGAATGTCCAACGAGACACCCATTTTAGTTTGTTAATACTATAATTAGGCTTCTCCTATAAGGATAGGAGATTCGGGGTCCTGTGACTAACCCAATAAGGG
This sequence comes from Ambrosia x helenae, assembly GCA_030844895.1. Classification (NCBI taxonomy): domain Eukaryota; kingdom Viridiplantae; phylum Streptophyta; class Magnoliopsida; order Asterales; family Asteraceae; genus Ambrosia; species Ambrosia x helenae. The sequence continues at coordinate 11,296 of JAUTDX010007446.1, read as the reverse complement.
TGTACATTAGGCTATAAAATTATTTCCAAGAGTAAGAATTTCCAGCCTTTATAAACTGTTGTTCAGTATTCTTTGACCTACAGCACCTGAATGTCCAACGAGACACCCATTTTAGTTTGTTAATACTATAATTAGGCTTCTCCTATAAGGATAGGAGATTCGGGGTCCTGTGACTAACCCAATAAGGGTGTACATTAGGCTATAAAATTATTTCCAAGAGTAAGAATTTCCAGCCTTTATAAACTGTTGTTCAGTATTCTTTGACCTACAGCACCTGAATGTCCAACGAGACACCCATTTTAGTTTGTTAATACTATAATTAGGCTTCTCCTATAAGGATAGGAGATTCGGGGTCCTGTGACTAACCCAATAAGGGTGTACATTAGGCTATAAAATTATTTCCAAGAGTAAGAATTTCCAGCCTTTATAAACTGTTGTTCAGTATTCTTTGACCTACAGCACCTGAATGTCCAACGAGACACCCATTTTAGTTTGTTAATACTATAATTAGGCTTCTCCTATAAGGATAGGAGATTCGGGGTCCTGTGACTAACCCAATAAGGGTGTACATTAGGCTATAAATTATTTCCAAGAGTAAGAATTTCCAGCCTTTATAAACTGTTGTTCAGTATTCTTTGACCTACAGCACCTGAATGTCCAACGAGACACCCATTTTAGTTTGTTAATACTATAATTAGGCTTCTCCTATAAGGATAGGAGATTCGGGGTCCTGTGACTAACCCAATAAGGGTGTACATTAGGCTATAAAATTATTTCCAAGAGTAAGAATTTCCAGCCTTTATAACTGTTGTTCAGTATTCTTTGACCTACAGCACCTGAATGTCCAACGAGACACCCATTTTAGTTTGTTAATACTATAATTAGGCTTCTCCTATAAGGATAGGAGATTCGGGGTCCTGTGACTAACCCAATAAGGGTGTACATTAGGCTATAAAATTATTTCCAAGAGTAAGAATTTCCAGCCTTTATAAACTGTTGTTCAGTATTCTTTGACCTACAGCACCTGAATGTCCAACGAGACACCCATTTTAGTTTGTTAATACTATAATTAGGCTTCTCCTATAAGGATAGGAGATTCGGGGTCCTGTGACTAACCCAATAAGGGTGTACATTAGGCTATAAAATTATTTCCAAGAGTAAGAATTTCCAGCCTTTATAAACTGTTGTTCAGTATTCTTTGACCTACAGCACCTGAATGTCCAACGAGACACCCATTTTAGTTTGTTAATACTATAATTAGGCTTCTCCTATAAGGATAGGAGATTCGGGGTCCTGTGACTAACCCAATAAGGGTGTACATTAGGCTATAAAATTATTTCCAAGAGTAAGAATTTCCAGCCTTTATAAACTGTTGTTCAGTATTCTTTGACCTACAGCACCTGAATGTCCAACGAGACACCCATTTTAGTTTGTTAATACTATAATTAGGCTTCTCCTATAAGGATAGGAGATTCGGGGTCCTGTGACTAACCCAATAAGGGTGTACATTAGGCTATAAAATTATTTCCAAGAGTAAGAATTTCCAGCCTTTATAAACTGTTGTTCAGTATTCTTTGACCTACAGCACCTGAATGTCCAACGAGACACCCATTTTAGTTTGTTAATACTATAATTAGGCTTCTCCTATAAGGATAGGAGATTCGGGGTCCTGTGACTAACCCAATAAGGGTGTACATTAGGCTATAAAATTATTTCCAAGAGTAAGAATTTCCAGCCTTTATAAACTGTTGTTCAGTATTCTTTGACCTACAGCACCTGAATGTCCAACGAGACACCCATTTTAGTTTGTTAATACTATAATTAGGCTTCTCCTATAAGGATAGGAGATTCGGGGTCCTGTGACTAACCCAATAAGGGTGTACATTAGGCTATAAAATTATTTCCAAGAGTAAGAATTTCCAGCCTTTATAAACTGTTGTTCAGTATTCTTTGACCTACAGCACCTGAATGTCCAACGAGACACCCATTTTAGTTTGTTAATACTATAATTAGGCTTCTCCTATAAGGATAGGAGATTCGGGGTCCTGTGACTAACCCAATAAGGGTGTACATTAGGCTATAAAATTATTTCCAAGAGTAAGAATTTCCAGCCTTTATAAACTGTTGTTCAGTATTCTTTGACCTACAGCACCTGAATGTCCAACGAGACACCCATTTTAGTTTGTTAATACTATAATTAGGCTTCTCCTATAAGGATAGGAGATTCGGGGTCCTGTGACTAACCCATTAAGGGTGTACATTAGGCTATAAAATTATTTCCAAGAGTAAGAATTTCCAGCCTTTATAAACTGTTGTTCAGTATTCTTTGACCTACAGCACCTGAATGTCCAACGAGACACCCATTTTAGTTTGTTAATACTATAATTAGGCTTCTCCTATAAGGATAGGAGATTCGGGGTCCTGTGACTAACCCAATAAGGGTGTACATTAGGCTATAAAATTATTTCCAAGAGTAAGAATTTCCAGCCTTTATAAACTGTTGTTCAGTATTCTTTGACCTACAGCACCTGAATGTCCAACGAGACACCCATTTTAGTTTGTTAATACTATAATTAGGCTTCTCCTATAAGGATAGGAGATTCGGGGTCCTGTGACTAACCCAATAAGGGTGTACATTAGGCTATAAAATTATTTCCAAGAGTAAGAATTTCCAGCCTTTATAAACTGTTGTTCAGTATTCTTTGACCTACAGCACCTGAATGTCCAACGAGACACCCATTTTAGTTTGTTAATACTATAATTAGGCTTCTCCTATAAGGATAGGAGATTCGGGGTCCTGTGACTAACCCAATAAGGGTGTACATTAGGCTATAAAATTATTTCCAAGAGTAAGAATTTCCAGCCTTTATAAACTGTTGTTCAGTATTCTTTGACCTACAGCACCTGAATGTCCAACGAGACACCCATTTTAGTTTGTTAATACTATAATTAGGCTTCTCCTATAAGGATAGGAGATTCGGGGTCCTGTGACTAACCCAATAAGGGTGTACATTAGGCTATAAAATTATTTCCAAGAGTAAGAATTTCCAGCCTTTATAAACTGTTGTTCAGTATTCTTTGACCTACAGCACCTGAATGTCCAACGAGACACCCATTTTAGTTTGTTAATACTATAATTAGGCTTCTCCTATAAGGATAGGAGATTCGGGGTCCTGTGACTAACCCAATAAGGGTGTACATTAGGCTATAAAATTATTTCCAAGAGTAAGAATTTCCAGCCTTTATAAACTGTTGTTCAGTATTCTTTGACCTACAGCACCTGAATGTCCAACGAGACACCCATTTTAGTTTGTTAATACTATAATTAGGCTTCTCCTATAAGGATAGGAGATTCGGGGTCCTGTGACTAACCCAATAAGGGTGTACATTAGGCTATAAAATTATTTCCAAGAGTAAGAATTTCCAGCCTTTATAAACTGTTGTTCAGTATTCTTTGACCTACAGCACCTGAATGTCCAACGAGACACCCATTTTAGTTTGTTAATACTATAATTAGGCTTCTCCTATAAGGATAGGAGATTCGGGGTCCTGTGACTAACCCAATAAGGGTGTACATTAGGCTATAAAATTATTTCCAAGAGTAAGAATTTCCAGCCTTTATAAACTGTTGTTCAGTATTCTTTGACCTACAGCACCTGAATGTCCAACGAGACACCCATTTTAGTTTGTTAATACTATAATTAGGCTTCTCCTATAAGGATAGGAGATTCGGGGTCTGTGATCTAACCCAATAAGGGTGTACATTAGGCTATAAAATTATTTCCAAGAGTAAGAATTTCCAGCCTTTATAAACTGTTGTTCAGTATTCTTTGACCTACAGCACCTGAATGTCCAACGAGACACCCATTTTAGTTTGTTAATACTATAATTAGGCTTCTCCTATAAGGATAGGAGATTCGGGGTCCTGTGACTAACCCAATAAGGGTGTACATTAGGCTATAAAATTATTTCCAAGAGTAAGAATTTCCAGCCTTTATAAATGTTGTTCAGTATTCTTTGACCTACAGCACCTGAATGTCCAACGAGACACCCATTTTAGTTTGTTAATACTATAATTAGGCTTCTCCTATAAGGATAGGAGATTCGGGGTCCTGTGACTAACCCAATAAGGGTGTACATTAGGCTATAAAATTATTTCCAAGAGTAAGAATTTCCAGCCTTTATAAACTGTTGTTCAGTATTCTTTGACCTACAGCACCTGAATGTCCAACGAGACACCCATTTTAGTTTGTTAATACTATAATTAGGCTTCTCCTATAAGGATAGGAGATTCGGGGTCCTGTGACTAACCCAATAAGGGTGTACATTAGGCTATAAAATTATTTCCAAGAGTAAGAATTTCCAGCCTTTATAAACTGTTGTTCAGTATTCTTTGACCTACAGCACCTGAATGTCCAACGAGACACCCATTTTAGTTTGTTAATACTATAATTAGGCTTCTCCTATAAGGATAGGAGATTCGGGGTCCTGTGACTAACCCAATAAGGGTGTACATTAGGCTATAAAATTATTTCCAAGAGTAAGAATTTCCAGCCTTTATAAACTGTTGTTCAGTATTCTTTGACCTACAGCACCTGAATGTCCAACGAGACACCCATTTTAGTTTGTTAATACTATAATTAGGCTTCTCCTATAAGGATAGGAGATTCGGGGTCCTGTGACTAACCCAATAAGGGTGTACATTAGGCTATAAAATTATTTCCAAGAGTAAGAATTTCCAGCCTTTATAAACTGTTGTTCAGTATTCTTTGACCTACAGCACCTGAATGTCCAACGAGACACCCATTTTAGTTTGTTAATACTATAATTAGGCTTCTCCTATAAGGATAGGAGATTCGGGGTCCTGTGTGACTAACCCAATAAGGGTGTACATTAGGCTATAAAATTATTTCCAAGAGTAAGAATTTCCAGCCTTTATAAACTGTTGTTCAGTATTCTTTGACCTACAGCACCTGAATGTCCAACGAGACACCCATTTTAGTTTGTTAATACTATAATTAGGCTTCTCCTATAAGGATAGGAGATTCGGGGTCCTGTGACTAACCCAATAAGGGTGTACATTAGGCTATAAAATTATTTCCAAGAGTAAGAATTTCCAGCCTTTATAAACTGTTGTTCAGTATTCTTTGACCTACAGCACCTGAATGTCCAACGAGACACCCATTTTAGTTTGTTAATACTATAATTAGGCTTCTCCTATAAGGATAGGAGATTCGGGGTCCTGTGACTAACCCAATAAGGGTGTACATTAGGCTATAAAATTATTTCCAAGAGTAAGAATTTCCAGCCTTTATAAACTGTTGTTCAGTATTCTTTGACCTACAGCACCTGAATGTCCAACGAGACACCCATTTTAGTTTGTTAATACTATAATTAGGCTTCTCTATAAGGATAGGAGATTCGGGGTCCTGTGACTAACCCAATAAGGGTGTACATTAGGCTATAAAATTATTTCCAAGAGTAAGAATTTCCAGCCTTTATAAACTGTTGTTCAGTATTCTTTGACCTACAGCACCTGAATGTCCAACGAGACACCCATTTTAGTTTGTTAATACTATAATTAGGCTTCTCCTATAAGGATAGGAGATTCGGGGTCCTGTGACTAACCCAATAAGGGTGTACATTAGGCTATAAAATTATTTCCAAGAGTAAGAATTTCCAGCCTTTATAAACTGTTGTTCAGTATTCTTTGACCTACAGCACCTGAATGTCCAACGAGACACCCATTTTAGTTTGTTAATACTATAATTAGGCTTCTCCTATAAGGATAGGAGATTCGGGGTCCTGTGACTAACCCAATAAGGGTGTACATTAGGCTATAAAATTATTTCCAAGAGTAAGAATTTCCAGCCTTTATAAACTGTTGTTCAGTATTCTTTGACCTACAGCACCTGAATGTCCAACGAGACACCCATTTTAGTTTGTTAATACTATAATTAGGCTTCTCCTATAAGGATAGGAGATTCGGGGTCCTGTGACTAACCCAATAAGGGTGTACATTAGGCTATAAAATTATTTCCAAGAGTAAGAATTTCCAGCCTTTATAAACTGTTGTTCAGTATTCTTTGACCTACAGCACCTGAATGTCCAACGAGACACCATTTTAGTTTGTTAATACTATAATTAGGCTTCTCCTATAAGGATAGGAGATTCGGGGTCCTGTGACTAACCCAATAAGGGTGTACATTAGGCTATAAAATTATTTCCAAGAGTAAGAATTTCCAGCCTTTATAAACTGTTGTTCAGTATTCTTTGACCTACAGCACCTGAATGTCCAACGAGACACCCATTTTAGTTTGTTAATACTATAATTAGGCTTCTCCTATAAGGATAGGAGATTCGGGGTCCTGTGACTAACCCATAAGGGTGTACATTAGGCTATAAAATTATTTCCAAGAGTAAGAATTTCCAGCCTTTATAAACTGTTGTTCAGTATTCTTTGACCTACAGCACCTGAATGTCCAACGAGACACCCATTTTAGTTTGTTAATACTATAATTGGCTTCTCCTATAAGGATAGGAGATTAGGGGTCTGTGACTAACCCAGTAAGGGTGTACATTAGGCATAAAAATTATTTCCAAGAGTAAGAATTTCCAGCCTTTATAAACTGTTGTTCAGTATTCTTTGACCTACAGCACCTGAATGTCCAACGAACACCCATTTTAGTTTTTTAATACTATAATTAGGCTTCTCCTATAAGGATAGGAGATTCGGGGTCCTGTGACTAACCCAATAAGGGTGTACATTAGGCTATTAAAATTATTTCCAAGAGTAAGAATTTCCAGCCTTTATAAACTGTTGTTCAGTATTCTTTGACTACAGCAACTGAATGTCCAACGAGACACCCATTTTAGTTTGTTAATACTATAATTTGGCTTCTCCTATAAGGATAGGAGATTCGGGGTTCTGTGACTAACCCAATAAGGGTGTACAATAGGCTATAAAATTATTTTCAAAGAGTAAGAATTTCCAGCTTTATAAAACTGTTTGTTCAGTATTCTTTGACCTACAGCACCTGAATGTCCAACGAGACACCCATTTTAGTTTGTTAATACTATAATTAGGCTTCTCCTATAAGGATAGGAGATTCGGGGTCCTGTGACTAACCAATAAGGGGTTACATTAGGCTATAAAATTATTTCCAAGAGTAAGAATTTCCAGCCTTTATAAACTGTTGTTCAGTATTCTTTGACCTACAGCACCTGAATGTCCAACGAGACACCCATTTTAGTTTGTTAATACTATAATTAGGCTTTCCTATAAGGATTGGAGATTCGGGGTCCTGTGACTAACCCAGTAAGGGTGTACATTAGGCTTTTAAAATTATTTCCAAGTGTAAGAATTTCCAGCCTTTATAAACTGTTGTTCAGTATTCTTTGACCTACACCACCTGAATGTCCAACGAGACACCCATTTTAGTTTGTTAATACTATTAATTAGGCTTCTCCTATAAGGATAGGAGATTCGGGGTCCTGTGACTAACTAACCCAATAAGGGTGTACATTAGGCTATAAAATTATTTCCAAGAGTAAGAATTTTCAGCCTTTATAAATGTTGTTCAGTATTCTTTGACCTACACACCTGAATGTCCAACGAGACACCCATTTTAGTTTGTTAATACTATATTAGGCTTCTCCTATAAGGATAGGAGATTCGGGGTCTGTGACTAACCCAGTAAGGGTGTACATTAGGCTATAAAATTATTTCCAAGAGTAAGAATTTCCAGCCTTTATAAACTGTTGTTCAGTATTCTTTGACCTACACCACCTGATGTCCAACGAGACACCCATTTTAGTTTGTTAATACTATAATTAGGCTTCTCCTATAAGGTTAGGAGATTCGGGGTCCTGTGACTAACCCAATAAGGGTGTATGTACATTAGGCTATAAAATTATTTCCAAGAGTAAGATTTTCCAGCCTTTATAAACTGTTGTTCAGTATTCTTTGACCTACAGCACCTGAATGTCCAACGAGACACCCATTTTAGTTTGTTAATACTATAATTAGGCTTCTCCTATAAGGATAGGAGATTCGGGGTCCTGTGACTAACCAGTAAGGGTGTACATTAGGCTATAAAATTATTTCCAAGAGTAAGAATTTCCAGCCTTTATAAAACTGTTGTTCAGTATTCTTTGACCTACACCACCTGAATGTCCAACGAGACACCCATTTTAGTTTGTTAATACTATAATTAGGCTTCTCCTATAGGATAGGAGATTCGGGGTCCTGTGACTAACCAATAAGGGTGTACATTAGGCTATAAAATTATTTCCAAGAGTAAGAATTTTCCAGCCTTTATAAACTGTTGTTCAGTATTCTTTGAACCTACAGCACCTGAATGTCCAACGAGACACCCATTTTAGTTTGTTAATACTATAATTTGGCTTCTCCTATAAGGATAGGAGATTCGGGGTCATGTGACTAACCCAATAAGGGTGTACATTTAGGCTATAAAATTATTTCCAAGAGTAAGAATTTCCAGCCTTTATAAACTGTTGTTCAGTTTCTTTGACCTACACCACCTGAATGTCCAACGAGACACACCATTTTAGTTTGTTAATACTATAATTAGGCTTTCCTATAAGGATAGGAGATTCGGGGTCCTGTGACTAACCCAGTAAGGGTGTACATTAGGCTATAAATTATTTCCAAGAGTAAGAATTTCCAGCCTTTATAAACTGTTGTTCAGTATTCTTTGACCTACACCACCTGAATGTCCAACGAGACACCCATTTTAGTTTGTTAATACTATAATTAGGCTTCTCCTATAAGGATAGGAGATTCGGGGTCCTGTGACTAACCAATAAGGGTGTACATTAGGCTATAAAATTATTTCCATGAGTAAGAATTTCCAGCCTTTATAAACTGTTGTTCAGTATTCTTTGACTAAAGCCACCTGAATGTCCAACGTGACACCCATTTTAGTTTGTTAATACTATAATTAGGCTTCTTCCTATAAGGATAGGAGATTCGGGGTCCTGTGACTAACCAACCAGTAGGGTGTACATTAGGCTATAAAATTATTTCCAAGAGTAAGGAATTTCCAGCCTTTATAATACTGTTGTTCAGGATTCTTTGACTACACACCTGAATGTTCAACGAGGACACCATTTTAGTTTGTTAATTACTATAATTAGGCTTCTCTATAAGGATAGGAGATTCGGGGTCCTGTGGTTAACCCAATAATGGTGTACATGTAGGCTATAAAATTATTTCCAAGGTAAGAATTTTCAGCCTTTATATAACTGTTGTTCAGTAGTCTTTGACCTACACCACCTGAATGTCAACGAGACACCCATTTAGTTTGTTAAATACTATAATTAGGCTTCTCTTATAAGGATAGGAGATTCGGGGTCCTGTGACTAACCCAATAAGGGTGTACATTAGGCTATAAAATTATTTCCAAGAGTAGAAATTTCCAGCCTTATATAAATGTTTGTTCAGTATTCTTTGACCTACACCACTGAATGTCCAACGAGGGAACCCATTTTAGTTTGTTTAATACTATAATTAGGCTTCTCCTCATAAGGATAGGAGATTTGGGGTCTTGATAACCCAGTAAGGGTGTACATTAGGCTATTAAAATTATTTCCAAGAGTAAGAATTGTCCAGCCTTTATAAATGTTGTTCAGTTATTCTTTGACCTACAGCAATGAATGTCCAACGAGACACCATTTTAGTTTGTTAATACTATAATTAGGCTTCTCCTATAAGGATAGGAGATTCGGGGGTCTGTGACTAACCCAATAAGGGTGTACATTTGGCTATAAAATATTTCCAAGAGTAAGAATTTCAGCCTTTATAAACTGTTGTTCAGTATTCTTTGACCTACAGCACCTGAAGTCCAACGAGACACCCATTTTAGTTTGTTAATACTTAATTAGGCTTCTCTATAAGGATGGAGATTCGGGGTCCTGTGACTAACCCAATAAGGGTGTACATTAGGCTATAAAATTATTTCCAAGAGTAAGAATTTCCAGCCTTTATAAACTGTTATTCAGTATTCTTTGGACCTACAGCACCTGAATGTCCAAAGAGACACCCATTTTTTGTTTGTTAATACTATTATTAGGCTTCTCCTATAAGGATAGGAGATTCGGGGTCTGTGACTAACCCAATAAGGTTGTACATTAGGCTATAAATTATTTCCAAGAGTAAGAATTTCCTGCCTTTATAAACTATGTTCAGTATTCTTTGACTACACCACCTGAATGTCCAACGAGGACACCCATTTTAGTTTGTTAATACTATAATTAGGCTTCTCCTATAAGGATAGGAGATTCGGGGTCCTGTGACTAACCCAGTAGGGTGTAAATAGGCTATAAAATTATTTCCAAGAGTATAGAATTTCCAACCTTTATAAAACTGTTGTTCAGTTTTCTTTGACTTACAGCACCTGAATGTCCACGAGACACCCATTTTTAGTTTGTTAATACTTTAATTAGGCTTTCTCCTATAAGGTTAGGAGATTCGGGGTCTGTGACTAAACCAACCACAATAAGGGTGTACATTAGGCTATTAATTTTATTTCCAAGAGTAAGAATTTCCAGCCTTTATAAACTGTTGTTCAGTTTTCTTTTGGATACACCACTGAATGTCCAACGAGCACCCATTTTAGTTTGTTAATACTATAATTAGGCTTCTCCTATAATGTATAGGAGATTCGGGTCCTAGGACTAACAACCCAATAAGGGTGTTAGTTAGGCTATAAAATTTATTTCCAGAGTAAGGAATTTACAGCCTTTATAAACTGTTATTCAGTTTTCTTTGACCTACTTTTATGAATGTCCAACGAGGACACCCATTTTAGTTTGTTAATACATAATTAGGCTTCTCCTATAAGGATAGGAGATGGGTCCTGTGACTAACCAACCCAATAAGGGTGTACTTTAGGCTATAATTTATTTCAAGAATAGAATTTACAGCCTTTATAAATGGTTGTTCAGTATTCTTTGACCTAAACACCTGAATGTCTCACGAGGACACCCATTTTAGTTTGTTAAAATACTATAATTAGGCTTCTCCTATAAGGGATCGGGGGATTCGGGGTCCTGTGCTAACCCAATAATGGTGTATATTAGGCTATAAAATTCTTTCCAAGGAAATGATTTTATAGCCTTTATAAACTGTTGTTCAGTATCTTTGACCTACAGCACCTGTATGTCCAAGGAGACACCTAATTTAGTTTGTTAATACTTAATTAGGCTTCTCCTATAGGATAGGAGTTCGGGGTCTGTGACATACTGAACAAAGGGTGTACTATTAGGCTATAAA